>MQRK01251454.1:26198-36526 GCA_001938485.1 Girardia tigrina | reverse complement strand
GGGTTGTAGGCAGAATGCCCATTTTTCCCCTACTGATGCCTTAAATCATTGGGGCTTATGTTATTTTTCAAAAAAATTAATTTCATATTCTAATTTAAAGTCATAGAAATATCGATTTCTATGATCAATAAAAATTAAAAATTTCTGATCAGTTTCCGTCCGATTAATTAAATTCAGAAGTCAGACATTCAAAATTCCAATCCAAACGATATTTTTCAATCCAAAAAAAGAAATTACGTTTTGATATTTTTCAATCCAAAAAAAAGAAATTACGTTTTCGAAGACTTTTCTTTCTCTTGGAATCGAATTTAAAAAAAAAGAAAACCAACGGTCAGGAAACAGCCATCCTAATAACCGACCAAAAACTGTCAAAAAGTTTCGTGACAATCGACTATAAACAGACTCTTCTATTTGTAAACTAATTACTAACACAAAATCACTGTATATACAGGTTATTTGTTTACCTTACTGGTTCAATAAATTTTTCTTTGAAAGTTGGGCTATCAGTTTAATTTACTTTTATTTCATTAAACCAAATTCGTCTAATTCTGCATTAGACTAGTTTGGGATCCATTATTTTCCTGTAATTGTGAGGGTAACTTCAAATTCTCCATAATTGGATTTCAGGTTGCCTTTACAACAACAATCATCCATTTAAAAATATATTTTTATTCAACATATTTCGACGGATCTACCGCCATCTTCAGGTCACTAATTAATAATCAATTCACATGTATATAAATAAAAATTGTGATTATGTAATCGATTGCATGAAATCATGCTAATCAAAAATTCTCAATAAGCTGGTTGAGACTGCCCATTGAACATTGATTTTAGGGCAACGTGACCTAATTAACATATTAATTAATATATTAATAATTTTGTTTTTTTTAAATATTGTTTTAATATTTAAACAATATTTACTGCCTTCAAATACACACGCTAACTATCTGGTTTTTTATCTTTCTTTTCTGGTTTTAAAGAAGGTTTGTATAACATAAGTCTTATGATATAGAATTTAAATTAAAAGCTATTGAACGAGCTGAAAAACAAGGCAACCATGCAGTTGCCATGGCATTAAATATTAATCGAAAAAGAGTTATTGAGTGGCCTTCACAGAAGGAAAAATCAATTAAAATGATGTAATTATCAGAGAAGAAAAACAGCAAACGCAAAAGGCTTGATGGTAGTGGACAGAAGCCTCAATTTAATCAAGAAGAACTTGCTGAGTAGGTAATGCACCATCGTTGTGATCATCATCGTATCACCAGAAAAATGATTGCTAATAGAGCTGTGGCAACTTTTAAGGATGCTAACTTTAAAGCAAAGCTATTTAAATTAATAATTTCATGAGACTATGGAATTTCATTTTGCGTCAGAGACTAACAGTTAGTCAAACTTTGCCATCGAATCTTTCGTCTTAAATAACTAATTTCATTAAATTCTGCAGCCAGCAGCGTTTACTACACAGTATTCATCCATCATCAATTGGCAACATGGATAAAACTGTCATTTGGATTGATATGCAAGGTTCCAGCACTGTTGACGATATTTTGGTGTGAAGTCTGTACCACTTAAGACTACTGGCTATGATAAACAGAATCACTGTTAGCCTTTCCGCTATGACAATAGTAAGATAACTGACTCCACTAATTGTTTTTAAAGGCAAGCGCTTTCGAGATGAACTAAAAAATACTACTGGTGTTGTTATTGAAATGTCAGAAAATGGATGGATGAATGAAAATTTAACTTTGGCATGGTTGGATAAAATATTGGTTTCATTTGCCTTTAGTCGACGTCTGCTAGTTTGGGACACTTTTCACTGCCATATTTCGCAGTCAGCTAAAGATTCTTTAAAAAATAAAAAAACTGTGAATGTTGCAATACCAGGCGGGTGCACTAAATTACTACAACAGTCGATGTGTCATAGAATGCACCATTTAAAGAAAGTATAGGGCTTTGTAAAGAACGCAAACTAGATAATAAAATTTATTACATAAAATATTGATCGGGGTTTGCTAAAAAATTAAACTTGGAAATCTTCCCCTTTTATATTAAGTCAATAATATATAATATTGTTTGGGTTTCGAAAAATACATATAAACACTTGATAAAATTTTATGTAAGAAAGATTTTCAAATAATTCTTTTAGTAAAATTATTAATTTCAAACAAAATAATATTTAGTTTAATAAAATTTGGAATTTAAAATTAAAAATATTTTAGTCTTTGTTTTAATTGATCAATTTTCAAGGCTGATGAAAATAACTATATAAACAGCAGCAAATCTAGTTTTAGTTTGCCCAAAAATATTTGCTGGAAAATTCGCCTAAGAAGAGTTCACGTAAACAAGTAAAGTGAATACCAAATTTATTTTATTTTTATTTTATCCTTTAAAATATTGTTTTATTAAAGAAACCATAAGTATCCCGTATGGAAGAAAAAGGTTTTTAAACTTTAATTTTAATCAAATCATCGTTCGTTTTTGGAGATTCACAGTCTTCACTGTAATCTGTTAACTCGCACGAAATATTGATTTGTGTTTGTATTCTGTCATCAAGAATTGAATTATTATTATTATTTTCGACTTGTTAATTGTGTTATTTGAAATAAAGTTTCATAAAAGATTTTGTGTTCATTGTCTATATATTTATATTGGAAGTCATTTCTGATTAATTGGAGTCAGATTAAAGATTAGTGATTAAAGATTAAAGATTACAGATTAAAGATTAAAGATTTGTGTTTTAAAAGTAAATAATTATATTAGAGATAATTTAATACCCAACAATATTATATAATATGCTCAGTGGTCAGTTGATGCAATTGAAATTGACCTTGCAATTGCACATTCCGGTGATGTCATGACATATGATATCACCGGAATTTGAACTCTAGTGATGTCATGAGATTTGACATCATTGAAGTTCAATATTACTGAATGTGGTGAGGAATGACATCACTACAGCTCTCTATGATGATATGCTTGCCAATGGTGACCACCAATATACTGTTTGAGGCAACATGCATGGTCCATCAAAGAAGAACATTTTGTTGCATTGATAAAAAAGGCCTGAAGAACTTTTTCTCAGGAATGTATTATCAAATTCTTTGATACTTGCGGTGTTACTTCAGATGATGTTTTTAGGAATAGTAGCTATATTTTAATATAGATATTTTAATTTCAATATATTTCAAAGTTGTTCATTACAAAAAACAATAAATACGCATTAAAAACACACTTATTAAAATTATATATATATTTATTATATCCATATTTATAATACGGTTAAATTATGAAAATTTTAAAATTAAAACTCCATAAAAAAGAACTTTGTTTTAATATTCTGAAATGTCAGAAAAATCGTAAATCAAGAAAGCAACAATTTTTATTGAAATAAATTTTGTTTGATTTCTCAGAATTTTGATGAAATTTGCGTTTCAAACAGCTTTTCTAACAATGTTAACGAAGTTCATTGCACAAAAGTTGAAGGAGTGAATCTCTTTTGAGCTATAACACCAATAATGATACATATCTAACTGAAATAAGTACTGATGATGAAATTATAAGTGATCATGTTAATGATGATGAAGAGATTGCATCTAATTAGATATGATTTAATTAGAATTTGTGTGTTTACCTAGTGGTGTGTTTCACGTTGAGTTACAACGTCTAATTATTCGTTTTCTTCTAAATTCTTTATGGTCTCTTAGTTTTGCTTGTAAGTGTTCTGGTTGTCGTCATGTCTTGATTTTTATTGGTTTTCCCGTGGTTTTTTTCATGTTTTATCAGGCGTGTTCTGGCGATGTCCTAGTCGTCTGCCATAAATATATTCTTGAATTTAATGATTATGTCTTTTAATTCCCTTTTCCTGTCCATTTCTATATACTTTGTTACCTCTTTCAGCCTCTGTTCATCGGTTACTAAACCTCAAAATTTTGCTTCCAATTCATAAATTCCGTGAATTCTTTAAAATTTATCTTTTTCTCTTTCAGTTAAGCACTGAAGTCCTATCCCAAGCTCTTTTGTAACGGTACATCCACAATCATTTGAGGCCTTAGATTCTGAACCACCACAAACTTTTTTTTATTTTTCTTCCCTAAATTGCCCATGATGTCTACTTCTCATACGACATTCATCCTGCCTCATTTTCTGCTGTCAGTTTTTGGTTGGTTGTATATCGTTGTTGTCTTGAAATTTCTTTCTCATACAACTACAATCACATATATAGCAGCTCCTGTATCCAGTAAACATTTCATTTTCTTCTATTGTCCCTGCTATACTCGAACGTCCTTAGAGTCTGTCATAAGAGATTTCATCGTGTCCATATTACAATGTCACTATCGTCCTTGCATACCTCCTTCATGTCGTTACTACTTGACTCTTCTCCCAACGCACTATCTTTTCTATTAAACCTCTATATTCAAATATACTATTGGAAATACTTTAAAATTACTTTTGTTGGGGCCAAGTATTAACGTTCTGGCCCATAAGAACGCGCCCCAAAATTCAAGCTCACAATCGTCAATTATGGTCCTTAAGAGGACCGTATTTCTTTCGCAATTATTTGATCACTTGAGGAACCACCGATGAAATAATCTGGTTGAAACAATTTCCCAAGATTCGAATTCAGTATGTAATCGAGAGTGGTACTGTTCAATTCAACCATGAAGCTGATCGGCACACACTTTCCATGAATTCCAGCAGTAAAGTAAACGTTAATTCTCTGTAATTGCAAATCACTGTCACTTTCATAAACACCAGTGGTCGATTTAACAACATGTTCGATGGGGATTATTTTACAAAACGTCGTTCTAATACTGTTTCCACAACTTTGAAATATTCTCGTTAATTCATACCATTGATCATGAATGTCTTCACAATTTTTAGTAGGTGCTGAATTTTCGTCAGTTTCTTTGATATGTAATCTCCGATCGGGAATTCTTACATGATTATCTTCAAATGTCTTCATAAAATAATCCACATTAAAAATATAGTCAAATGGAAAAGTCATCTGTTCTCCAAATATAATTATTTTCGAATTGAATATATTTAATGTTTTCCTTTTAATTAAAAAATCGATATCCCTTAATATCTTTTATTGGATATCAAAACTGTAATTATAATTAATACATTATAAGAAATAACATTATTAATCAGATTTTCATTTCCTTTTTTTACATTTTTCTCTTTTCTTAATTAATAAAAGTAATTTTAAGTAAATTCTTTTTTTTCTTTCTTTTTTAACCGTAATAAATATATATATATATATATATATATATATATATATAAATATATATATATATATATATATATATAATTCATTGGAATTGGAATTAAATTCCAATTCCAAATTTTATTTTTTTTATTTCCATCTTGAACAACTACTCCCTACATTTTTGCCCTTCATTGATCCCTTTTCATTGTTTTTATTTTCTTCTATCTTTGCTTCATGTTTCTGCACCTTCATCGTGTCATCATTGAGATTATTTATCAAAATATGGCCTTTCTTCATTTTTTACATCATTTCTCACATTATTCACACATTATTATTATTATTATAATGATCATCCTTATTATTTTTCAAAGCATAACTACTTTTATAATAATTATTTTAATAACCATTTTTCTTTTTACTGTTTTGTTTTGAAACTTTTTTTTAGTTTTATTAATTATTAATGGGTTTTCGAACATGTATTTTCATTACAATTTAAATTGCTATTTGGATAACTCTCAGTCAAGCTTTCAGAATTTGACATCTTTCTAAATTGATAAAATTTTGTTAATAAGCAATTATTCGAACAACTTTTCATTTTAAATCACTTCAGATTTTATTTTTAAAAATTCTTCTTTTATAATTTCGGTAATAATTTTATCTAAAAATTAATTTAATTTTAAAAATGATTTTATTTAAAGAAAAATATTTATTGTTGGGCTTTCAATTTAAATTTAAATATTTACTTTTTAAAACACAAATCTTTAATCTGACTCCAATTAATCAGTAAGAACTTCCAACATAAATATATAAATAATGAACACAAATTCTTTTATGAAACTTTATTTTCAATAACACAAAATAGCACACCGCTTTATATAGTTAAAATCAATAGTATCAATAGACGTATTCACAAACGGATAATCGATGCGAGTTTGTCAGATTACAGTTTATTAATATTGAAACTATAAATCTTCTAAACGAACGATAACCGTTAAAATCTCAAAGTCAAATGAACTCTTACTCTCTTATACGGGATACTGAGTTAGATAATAAACTTCAAGATGAAAAATAAAAGAACAGATTTTATTTAACAAAAATAAGTTTACTTCACTCAACTTTGAACTCGGATTCTTCTTAAATATATGGCAGTAGAAATTTATTGGTGTGACTATAACTGAATTCATTGCTGTTTATATACTGATTTTTACTAACCTTGAAAACTGATTAACTAAAACAAGTCTCAAAATATTTAGAAATATTCTTCAATTTTTATTAAAACAACTATTATGTTAATCGATAATTATTAATTTTTACCAGAGAATTATTTTCAATTTTTTCTACAAGAAGTTTTGATTAAAATTTTAATTTATATTTTTCGAAACCCTAACATTATTTACTTAAAATTAAAAACATTTTAAAAGTTATTTACTTTATTTAAATTTTTGATATTGAAATGTGAAACAATTTAATATTTTAAAGGGTTTTTAATATCTTATGTTGAAATTTAAAATGCCAACTATGCTCGAATGAACATCCAAAATACCAATTTTCCATCTGAGTGGGAGAAACATATTTCCAAATACTAAACTCAACATACAAAATTCAATATACCAATTTCAACATACTAAATTTAAAATATTCCTCACATTAATGTCAAACGGGAACCGAAAATTTATTAACTTTATTAATTTTCGAACTATACTTTTTAATAATAATCTTTATTCTTTGTGATTTAATATCCATTTTGATAAATAATCTCTTCAATTTCTAATACCCTTTAATTCTTATTCCAAAATTTTCCAAACCACTTTTTTATCTCTAACAATCAACATTCGTCAAGTATAATCTACGGAAGAGTTTGAAGTTGTAACGATCTTGTTTTCTTGTCTTGTAAATATTGTTAACAAAGTTCCCTTTCTTTTGTGACTAGTAGCTTTATTTTTTGCACAATATCTTAAACTTTGATTTGTTGATCTGGTTCGTTCTTAACTCTGTTCCAAAGTTCCATGACATCTTTCTGAAGTAAGGCCTTTGTTTCCTCAACAAATGACTTGAAGACAGCTTAAAATAGTTTATTTTTGTCAATCGTGTCTGAAATGGGACAATTTCAAAATAACAGAAAATTATCATAATCAAAATTCTTTTTGTGCGTAATAATAATTAAATTTATTATCACAATAAATTATCTTACGTTTTTGCTGTTCGAGTAATCAAGTAATTGAATTGCCACCTATAGATACAGTAAGGAATTAATTTGAATACATTGCATTTAATTACAATATTAAAAAAATTATCAATTTTTATTGAAGTCACTATTATTAATATGAAAAAATGGGACTTCACAGAATCTCTCAGCCTCTTCCCCTGTCACCAATTTTCTGAAGCCTTACCCCTCAATGTGTGACATACTTTACAGAAAAATTTATAGGAAATATAATAAAAAGTTAAATAAAATGATTATAAAGTTATGAGTTGCGAAAAGATTTAATAGTTTTGTGGATTAAATTTTCATAAATTTAAGTAGTAAAATAACATCGTTATTGATAAGATGTAAACTTGTCTACTACATTTTTGAAAGAGTTCCATACTTCTTTTTGATTGTCTCTTAAAAAATATTTTCAAGTTCAAGATAATTAAAGACATCGCACCATCAATGAATATAAAAATGTGTTACCATGAAAGTGGCTAATTTGAGACAGAAGTGTAATTTGAGATACTGCGATAAAGCTATGTCAGTCAGCCAGTTCATAGCTGCGTTTCCTTTTTAAATAGGTAGGTCATGGATACAGTGCTTAACATAAGTTTAAGACCACCAAAATTAAATCTATTTTTTTAAATCATCTTTGGTATTTGTTTACTTTACAAAATTTGTTTGTTTTCCTAAAGTTTTTCCAATAGAGCTTGAATTTGACGAAGAAGTTGATCATTTTGTGGAAAATCTTTGACGTTGCTGGTAATCTAGGTGAGTAACCCTAATTTATAAAATTCTTTATAATTGAATATTATATTACACATGGCTTACTACAGCGTTTACTTTTATACAAGTCAATTTTTATTAACTTTTTCAAGTTAATTAGTTGTCTGATGATGTGTGATATGTGTTTAGGGACTTTCTGTTATGTTTTAGCAACCTTAACCTTAACCTTTACATAGATATCACTATATGACTATTACTCATTGGTTTGATTGATTATTCGCATCGTTATGTGATTTTTTTATTTACTGCATTTATGCTGTGTAGTTTTTTAAGTACATTTGTTTACTAACAATCATACTAAGAGGGTTCATGAATAATTAGGGAAATTTTTGTGTTTTAGAATAATCCGTACACGACGGGTAAGTGATGCAGCCTCTCTCCTACAAAACGTTCACAAGTTATTGCTCTCAAGAGCATAGGCCTTAGTGAAAGGAATATTACCAGTCAACTGGGGATATCCAAGACTGCCGTTATGGGAGGAATTGTAAAGTATGAAAAGTCAGTATAAATCCGTGATGCATACTGAGTAGGAGCTCTGAAGAAAGCTAAATCAGTCGATGACGCGTAATTCGACGAATGACAGTTGCTAACCCTCGCATCACCACCCGTGACATTGGGCTTAATCTACATGAGTCATATGTGAAGGTCAGTAGGATGACCATCAGCAGGCGGTTAAAATTTATGAACTTATCAGCCTACAAGCCAGCCAGAAAGTCAATGTTAACAAAAGCGCCTCGCTTTGCAAATCAACAAAGAAATTGGACAGAAAACAACTGGGAGAAAGTTACGTGGTCAGATGAGTGTTCAATTACTCAGTTTGGGGAACGTGTTTCATATCTGAAAAGGCCTATTGGTATATTGATGGACCTATTGAAAGGTATATAGTATCAACGATGAAACATCGGGTTTCAATAATGATCTGGATATGTGTGAGCAGCCATGGGCGGGGAAACTTTGGCGATCTTGGAAAAAAATGTAAGAATGAATTCCAAGATATACTGACATGCAGAAGACCAAGCTTAAGACTTTCATAGGGATACACTAGTGCACTAGTTTTATGCAAGATTCGGCACTGGAGTGGTTTTGAAAGAACGCTATTGAGCTTCTTGTGTGGCCAGGAAATTCTCCAGACAGCAACCCCATCGTGAATATATAGACTACTTTGAAAAAGAGTCTCATTAAGACGTCTTAAATCAAGCACAGAGCTGAAAGAAGCTATCAACTCTGTCTGGGACACTGAGATAACGGATGAACTCTGTAAGGCATGCGTGAACTCCAAGCCTAGGCGTCTTGAAGCCATCATAAAAGCCCATGGCGGGTCAACAAAATAATGATTTATTCTGTTTTATATATTACTTTACTGCTCGAATACATACAGTTTGTAAAAAATGAATTATTATAATAAAATGTTATAATTATATTGTGTTCTGCAAAAAAAGCTAAAAATATTATGAAATATTTTTCAAACTAACCCCTCATATCCCCTTTTTTAAGAATTTTCTCAATTTTTCCACGTTTCGATCTAAAATTCTTCCATCTGCATTTATTATTTTATACCTTCTGTCATGTGTTTTCTCTATCACTTTATACGGTCCTTCATATTTATCTTTACTCTTTATCCCCGTTTCCACCTTGACCAGTACTTCATCTCTGATTTCAAAATTTCTTTTTCTTGCTGTAGCTTTATATCTTGACTATACCATCCTTCTCTGTATATTTTCTTACCGAATATAATTTCCGCTGGGCTCTTCCCTATTGTATTCTGGAAAGTTGCATTTAATGTAAATTCTATTTCCAGTAGTAATTCCTCCCAGTCTGATCCTTTCTTTGTATGTAGCGATGCGTTTAAATATTCTCTAATTGTCCGAAATTGTATTTCTACTATTCCATTCGTATTATGATGGTAAAGGCTTGAGTAACACATTTTAATGCTCATGCTTTCAGCCATGTCTTTTATTACCTTCGATTCGAATGTTTTACCACAATCTGTATGAATCTCTTTTGGGGCACCAAACCATAAAATCCATTTTGTCATAATTGTATTCTTTATAGTGGTTTCGTCTTGTTTACCAATCGCTGTTAATGAAATATATCTACTGAATTGATCGATGATTGCGACAATGTAATTTTTCTTTC
>MQRK01251450.1:0-18957 GCA_001938485.1 Girardia tigrina | reverse complement strand
TATCGTTTTATCTATCGGAGATCGTTTTGCGATGACAAAAAAACGATGAAAGAATTAGATGTGGAAGAAAATAGTCACGATCTCGAAGTTACTAATCGAAATGTGTGTATATATATATACTTATATATATTTTATTTTATCTAATTAATTTAAATTTTATTTAAATGATTTAATTTTTTTATTTTAATGATTTAATTATTTTAGTTTAATTTAATTTTATTTTAATTTATAAAATGGGTTCAAAAAAATGGGTCCAAGGTAATCACAGCGCGACCAGACACCTTTGTTTTAGCCATAATGAAATTATTTCTTATCTCTGTCTCTCTTTTTTTCTACCCCAAATCCCACTGCTGCATATGCATTAATCAATGCATCGGAAAATATGTGGATCTTCCTTTCACCCTTCTCTATTGAAAATAGAACTCTGTCGCAACATACATGTTTCAGGGTTTGTAGTCCCTCAAGCTAATTTTTATTTTTCTCGTAAACAATCTGGCAGTTTCTGATACCAATCTATGTCTGCCTTCCAAATATTTTGAAGAAGCATCTTTCCTTTAATCGTATAAGCATCAAATAAACCAGTAGGATCAAAAATTCTAGCCAAAACTTTAAAAAATGATCTCTTCGTAATCACTGGTTGATCAAGCATTTCAATCTTTATACCAAAAGTATTGGTACCTGCGTTCCAATTGACTCCTGATGCCTTCACAGGATAGCTCTCCTTATCCTCCAAGTTAAGCATTTTTGATCTCTCCTCTGGAATGATTTTCAAATTTTCTTTGTTATTTATCATCCAATTGATCGCCTTCATTCCTGCTGCTTTCCAGTTTCTAATCAGTTCGTCTTTCCTTTTTTCTGCTTCGACTAAATTTTCTACTGAGAACATGGTGTCATCCATATATGTCGAATTTTTAATCATATGAACGGCTTCATGAAATTCTCGGACATACTTGTTAGTGTTCGTGTGCGTTATTAACTGTGCTAAGATCGGGGATACGTTTAACCCGAAAACTAATCCTTGAAATTGATAATATTCCTTCTTCCCTTCAAACTTATGATAAAAACATAGATCTTTTCTATAATGTTCTGAGATTGATATCTGAAGGTACATTTCTTGAATGTCCGACACTAATGCTATGGAATATTTCCTAAATTTTAATAAGACTTCTCAGAAATCATTCTGTAATTTCGGACCAACCTCGAGAAGATCATTCAAACAAGTTCCTTGAGTTACAGCAGCCGCATCAAATACAATTCAGACCTTTGTAGTCTCCTCCTTTTTAACTATAGGGAAGTGAGGTAGCCACCACTTGACATCTTTCATCTCATTCTCGGGAATGCACCGAATATGTCCTTTTCTTAAATAATCCCTGAGAATTCTCTCATATTCAGTTCTAAGATCGTCATTGTGTTTTTAAATCTCTGTTCTAATAATACTCCTCTTTTTTCAGATAATCTTCTTGTTTCCGGGATTTCTTGTGTTCTTTGTCTGAAAGGTAACTTCGCTTGATATCGAAAACTCTGATACTTAAGATTTGTTCTTGCTCGTTTAATAAATAACTTCTCGTCGGATTCTTTATTCATAGGATTCTCAATTTCTTTAATCTCCCAGAACCTTCTCAACATTTCTTCAGTATCATTATTTGTCGATAACAATGTGTTGAAGTGGGTAGTAGCTCCTGATAACTGCTCTTTTACAAATCCGATGCAGGTCCAACCCAACGGAGTTAAACGGGCAACGGAACATCTCCTTCACCCCGCACTTCTCGAATCGATTGGCGCAATCGAATAAAATCTGCTTCGATTAAAACATCCACTCCAGCATTGCGTCCAACTGCATGAAATTGAATATCTTTTAAATGTTTCCATCTATTTTGAATTCTGTTCCTGTCACAAAATCGAATTCTATCTGATAATTTTTTATCACTAAAGCTTGAAAATATACTTGAACTTTTTTGTCTACACTCAATAGTCTCATTTGACTTATTCGTGAATCCCTTTTTTCCGCGTTTCCACCAATCATACTCACTTCAATTCTTTCATTCCTTCCATCTAACTTCAATTCTCTAACCACTCTATCGCTAACATAACTAACACTGCTGGCATCATCCAGAAGCGCGTTGACCATTATCTGTTTGCCATTCGCTGACACCAGTACCAGTACCGTCCTTAGCGTGACATAACTTCGTTGATCATGAAAGTCCTTACCGGTATTTGGTTGTATATTTGTTGTCACATTCTTATTCTCCATTTCTCTCGTCCTCGCGGTTTTAAATGCATCACATGATTTTGTTTCCTTTCCAACTATATGCAGCAATCGATGATGCTTACCAGAACAATCATTTGCCAGACAAAATTTCGGCTTTCTACATATCCCTACGTTGTGTCTGGTTTGCATACAATCGAAGCACAATCTCTTCTGCATCGCTACTTCTCGTCGCTGATTTACTGTTAAATCCTTGAACAACTTACATTCACTTATATAATGATTATCCTGACAATTTCTGCAGACTATATTTTTATTCCTTGAGCCATTGTTAGTCGATCTTTCTGATGTAATCTTATCACTATCATTAAAAAATGTATTTTTTTCTAGTTTCAAAATTGAACTCCTTTAAAACTTCTTTCGTCTTCTTCAAATCCTTTTTCAACCATTCTGTCATAATTTCTATAGTTGTCCCTTTAGTTTTCGTCTGGAAGTAGTCAATTTCTCGTTCCCAGTTTCTCAACTACTGTCGTGAAAACTTCCTGATAATCGTGTGGTAAAATGCTCCCAAGCTTGGTCTTTAACAAAAATAGCAATTGATCCAACACTTTAATAACGGCTTCCAAATCATATATGCAGTCTTCTCTTATTGTCCGAAATTTCTGAATATCTCTCATAACGTTAGAGACATTTCTCTCTTCTCCCCCGTATTTTTCTGTATTTTTTGTATACTGTATATATTTTAAATACAAAAAAATAATTTAGAATATTTAAATTTATTGTTATATTCTAAAATTTATATTAATTATAAATTTTTAATGGTTGTTTTAATTTTTTTAAAAAAGCTATTTAAAATTGAATTATTTATCAAATTATTAATTTACAGAATTTCCAACAACTTAATATTTAAAAATTATATATTTCTGTCAATCAAAATTTCATTAATTTATTTTTTGTGAATAACTTTTAAAATTAATTTAAAACATATAATTTTTATTGACCTTTTGTATTTTTTAAATCAAATATTTTCTAATCAATTATTTGACAATTAATTTCAACTTAAATTTTTAGCAAATAAAATTAAATTATTCTTGAAAATAACTGTTTAAAATTAATTAGAGATATTTTTATTATACAGTGCTTAATATAAGTTTAAGACCATCATAATTTTTTTAGCAGAACACAATATATTTATAACATTTTATTATAAAAAATCATTTTTTTCAAACTGTATGTATTTGAGCAGTCAAAGTAACATGTAAAACAGAATAAATCAGTATTTTGTTGGCCCGCCATGGGCTTTTATGATGGATTCAAGATGCTTAGGCATGGAGTTGACTCCAAGAGCAAAGTTTTTAACAGTTTCAGCAAATGAGAGGGCGAGATGCTCGCTTGGTTTCGCATAAAACATGACCATTGTAAAAACTTATCAACAAAGCTGATATGCAGATCATTTGGATATTTATTGACGAATAAAAAAGTAGAATAGTAATATAGTATAGGGAATGTACCTTTATATTGCAAATCAACACAAATGTTTTGCATAATTAGGGGGGAGACTTATAATTTCCGTAATTGGGGGCCCTGGATTATCCATATTTACTGTATATCCATATATATATATATATATACAAAGAAACTGTGAAATCTTATTTAAGCTTCCAAGAAATATGTTTCTGAGTTGTGAAGAAAAAGACTGAATTTATGTATTCTGTCTTCCTGTGACGATGAGCATATTATCTCATCATTTTTATTTTAAATAAAATTGCACAAATGCTATCTAATAGAATATATTCGCAAAATCGATCTGAAGATCGTAAGGAGAATGCTGGAGATCAAAAAGCAACGGAGAAAAGAAATTATGAAACGAATAAAATTTGTTTGAATTAATATAATCCAGGTAAAAATAGTGACAATTTAGTTTCGAATTCATAAAAGCGAAATTTATGAAAGAAACTCCACCAATTATATTATAGTGCACATCTAACACATGTATATATTTAACTCGTTGGACATTCTCTAATTTTGGAGTCTTTACTTAACGTAAATGTTTTAACATCAACATTTTAAACTTGCATTCACTTGACAACTTAAAACATGATTCGATATTAGTGGCAAATGTCAATAGAACTCATCAACAAAATCTTACTGGAAATCAGACAGAGATATATCGCATTTACACCAGTCGATATAATCACGGGACATTTGTCCACGAGTGTCTCACCTGCGGCAGTGCACACAGCCCATTCCGCATTAGTCAGAATAGGAATTTTTATCTTTCTATCAAATCTCCTTACCAAACACAAATAATTAATATTATGAATATTGTCGATGCGCGACGATAACAAAATATTTTTGGAAAATTAAGAGAAAATATTCAAGTTATTTCAAATAATTTAATTTATCAAGTAAATATTAAATGAAAGAATTTCTTTTTATTTTAAATCCACGTGAAAATGATCATTGAATAAAATTTAGAATTCAGTGTTTTTTCAAGTGGTTTACTTTAACTTTTAATTTTAGTCAACCAAAATAAAGGTTCAGTTCTAGCAAAGTAAAGTATTTTACCTAAGAAGTGTGCTTCTGTCAATTTACCGAGTGAAAATGACCAATTCATTTGCGTGAATCTCATTCCAGTGTGGACCACACGTATCATTGTCATTATCATCACACCAATCAATCGACTAATCATATAAATCGATCCCAAACACAGATACAATGAAGCTGCAATGTGGCAAACGTCATTCGTTTATGCTTTTCTTCATCGATATTTTACAAACGAAAATTCAATAAAATTAACAATAAAGATTTATTATTCAATAGAGCGAACTCATCAGAACCACTAGACATAACAGTAACAATGTGATAATAGTAACAGTAATGGCGTAGCTATAGGTAACATTTGATCTCACAGTGGCGCGGCTCAATCACCGAATATTTTTAATTCAAATATTCAAACGAATTAAAAAAACATTGAAAATTTATTTCGAAATCACTTTAAAACATGCTAAAATAATCAATGAGTATATCGATCTTTAAGGATTGACAAATGTGACGAATATGTAACGGGTTCCGTTGGTCGTTCTGAGACCCTCGTGAAGATGAGTCACGCGCCCCGGATGCATCAATACCCAACCCAGTTTGCTCTGCTTCACTTCGCAGTTGTACCGTTCGAATTTTGTTCCTCCTCCCTAAAATAATAGTTTAATTTAACCGACCGAACACATCTATGGACGGTCTCTCACCTCATAATCGACTCCAGGGACATTCAAAGCGATATTCAGAGAATAAGATGATGCATCGTGATGTGGTCTTAGTGTCGGCTGTTCATCGGGCCTGTATCTCACCACAAAGTTCATACGGGCTGACGGCTGCAACAAATTCCCACAACATATAAAATTTTACAAGTAAAAAAATTGTAGAAATTAAAAAAAAATTAATAAATGAAAACTTGTTGACAGAAATATGTTAACTCCTTTAGTAGATAGCACAAGCCTGGCTCGTTACGAAGAACCCTCAACTTTTCTTTTGAATCAGAATACTGGCGTCTACATTTTTTATATTTATAAATAAATCTAAATATATTGTCAAGCCCCGTTACCATTTGCATTACACACTACTGATCTGAACACTTTAATAAAAATATTTACCAATGTTACAGTTATTTTTATGTATACATAATGTAAATCTAAAGGGGTTAAGATCCGAAAATTGGATAAATTGGATTAATTATTTAATGTTGCGGAATGTTTGACTCTAAATCCTTTTCATCTGTATAGGAGGAAATTTACATTAACCAATAAATCGCGATGAAAACATGTGGAAGCGTGCAATTTTTATTGGTGATCACTTCCATGAAAACACGCAAGGAATATCACAGTATTGTTCCGTTTTTTATCCAATAATATTATTATATTTTATATATTAATATTACTGTGAAAGGTTTTATAAATACTTTGTGTTCTACATATTTGTTACTTCATTTGATCATTTCAGTCCTATTGGTGCATGTCCAGTAAAATTTGAAAACACTAAAAAATAAACACAATGTGTATTATCTCGACACAATTCAGTATTTTATAGTTTGTGGGATTAAATAAGTTTCTTTGCGTAATGAGAGTTATTAATAAATCTTATTCTGTTTTTTCTTGGAATGGTTGTATTAGTCCGTGAATATTTCTTAAATAATAAAGTGATTCTTACTGTTGACTTTGTTTAAAATTTACCTTTGGGTAGTCCAAAAGAAAGGTGAGATGTTATATTGTTAAAATTTTTATTTAACATAAAACA
Source organism: Girardia tigrina (assembly GCA_001938485.1). Taxonomy (NCBI): domain Eukaryota; kingdom Metazoa; phylum Platyhelminthes; order Tricladida; family Dugesiidae; genus Girardia; species Girardia tigrina. The sequence goes on along the minus strand of MQRK01251450.1, from coordinate 12,461 downwards.
TACATTTTGTTTAAAGAGGACTTATTCGTTCTAGTGTTTCTTGAGCGAGAATTCTCGATTCTCGATTTTCTAAAGTCTAGAATCGAGAAAATAACTGAAACGTAATAAATTTGATTTAAAAAAAACATTGTAAATGATTTGAAATTATCATTTGTGTTCAAACGAATTTCGTTCTACTAGTGTTAAAATGTAGGTTATTTATGTCCCACTAGTGCATCTAGACCAAAGGTTCCCAAACCTTTTTCACTCGTAGACCCCTTGCCATGATTTTCGGTTTTGGGTAGACCCCTGCTAAGAAAAGCAACAAACTTTCAATTTTATTTCGCTAATGTAGACCCCTTGGTGATCTATATCGACACCCAGAGGTCGATGTAAACCACTTTGAGAACCTATGATCTAGACCAGCGCTGTCCAAACTGTGGCACGTGGGCCGCTTGCGGCTCACTTCTAGATATTTATTATTTATTATGTAAAATACAAAAACTCAACAATTAGAAAAAGTTGATAAACAATTTATGATATTTACTTTATGTATATTAATTTTGAGAATCAAAAGCTGTAATTAATTGTAATTTGTGAAATTGTTAATTATCTTTATTGTTTTAATAAATATCAAAATGCGCACTTTTGAAATTCTACTTAAATAATATTTGTGTTTTCTGTCTATTGATTATTAATTATTGGTGAGTTTTTAACATGATTGTAATATTTATATAATTTAATTTGAACAAATTAATAGGTCCATAATGAAAAGAATTATTACTGATGAAAAGCGTGACTATCAGAGTCATTGGGAATCTGAGTATTTAATAATAAATAATGATAATAAAATTCAATGCATTGTGTGTATGCAAGTTTTGTCGGTCCCGAAAGAGTTTAATGTGAAACGACATTATACTACATTACATAGTAAAACTTTCAATATATATACTGGCGAATCAAGAAATGCAATAGTTGCACAATATAAAAAAATTGTTGCAACAGACAGTTTTTTTTCAAAAATAAATTCTGATAGCACTGATAGCCTTGCTGCTTCCTACAAAGTTTCCCTTGAATTGGCTAAAGCAAAAAATCCATTTAGTGATGGAATGTTGGTGAAAAAATGTGCAATTGAGAAGGCCAAACAATTTAAAGAACTAAAATTAGCTCAAAAATTTGAAACAGTGCCACTGTCTCATCAGACAGTCGCAAGGCGAATTAAAGATATGGATGAGTATGTTTCAAAAAAGCTATGTAATATAGTGCACAAGTGTGAATATTTTTCGTTATGTATTGATGAGAGCACCGATACAACAGATGTCAGTCAAATTCTTATTTTTAGTCGATCTATTCAAGATGATTTCACTATTTATGAAGAACTCTTTAATCTTGTACCTTTGCGTGGAACAACTAAAGGAACTGACATTTTCAATGCGGTTTACAGTTTTGTTACAAGCTACGGTGAATTTGATAAGTGTTCCTGTATCTGTACCTATGAAACAAAGGCTATGACATTACAGGAAGTGGCTTTTGCAGACTAAAAAAATTACATTTTTTGTCTGACAATACATTGCATTATACATCAACAGGCTCTTTGCGGTAAATTTGTGAGGCAACTTAATGTCATGAAGACCGTGGTTAAAATAACCAACACCATTCGAGGGTGAAATAAATCTTTAACTAATAATAAATTTCGTACATTTTTAAGTGAAATAGATGCTGCTTATGGGGATTTACTTTTGCACATGGAAATTTGTTGGTTTAGTACTGGAAAATGCCTAGAACGTTTTTTGCATTACGTGAAGAAATTCCCGTATTTCTTAAAAATTAGATTAAATCTGACACATTGGAATTAGAAAGACAAATGGAATATCCTTTGTTCCTTTCAGATCTGGCATTTATGGCTGATATTACCAAACATCTAAATGAGTTAAATTTGAAACTTCAGGGGAAAAATCAAAATATTGCTAATTTATATGGTCACCTCACTGGATTTGTTAGTAAATTGAAACTTTTTAAAACAAGAATATCCAATAGTGATTTAAATTTTTTTCCAAATTGCAAAGATCATTTTGAAGAAATGAAAAACTATAAAGAGGAAATATTATTTTCCTCGTACGTGGAATATATTCAAGGAATAATAGAAGATTTCGAGAATCGATTTGGAGATTTCAAAAGATTGGAAGAAGATATTTCAATTTTTTCTCAACCTCTAAGCATTAATATTGAAACAGTTTCTAATTCTGATCTACAATTGGAATTATGTGACTTGAAATCAGGTCCTTTTTATATAGGTGAAAAAAAATCAGAATACTTTTATAAACTTCATCCAAAAGAGAAATATCCAAATTTGAAAAATTTTAGTCTTAGGATGTTCTCAGTGCTTGGAAGTATATACCTTTGCGAAAGTACATTTTCCAATATGAAAATAATCAAATCAAAATGTAGGAATTCGTTGTCTGATAGTGCCATTTTAAATTTATTGAGGCTATCAACAACATCTATTGAAATCGATACAGAGACTTTAGTAAAAGAAGCTGAACAACCGCAGTGTTCTCATTAAAATTACACGATTGTAATTAAAAAAATAAATGTAATTATATTTTTGTTTTTTAACTTAATATTTTAATTATTACTTTATTGTAATATATTTTTACTTAATTTTTATTTATTTAATTAGTAATTTTTGTTTACTTTTTAATTATTATTATTAATGAAATAAATAGTGTAATAAACGATATTTGTTTTTCGGTTTCTTTTTTATGATTTTAAATATTTTCAAGACAAAAAATGTTTTTTATTCAGGTATATCTAGTTTGAGTAAAACATTTTTAATTTCATGTAAAATTATAAACCATCGATCATTTGAAAAGATTACTCAAAATTTTGAAATTAAAAATAAATAGAAACACTAATTTTTTTGCTATGTTGCCAACGGAATAAAGATTTTTTTTCAATGCGGCCCGCCATTTCACCGAAGTTGGACAGCACTGATCTAGACTAATGTTGTTGTATTAACAAAAAGGGAATTGTTTTCAAAATTTAAACCTTATCGTTGATGTTTTTTTATGAATCAATATCATAGTGACGGAGAAATACGTAGAAGAAAGTTAATAGGTAAGAATCATCAGAATATTCGGATATCGAAGATGAAAATGTTTGGGAATATAATATAATGAAGATTATAATATAATATAATAAATATAATATAATACAATACAATAATATTATATATATATATATATATATATATATATATATATATAATATAATATAATTAAGATCTTAAAGACATGATTGTAGAATTTCAAAATTCTAAATTTAAATAAAATTTTTACAACAATCTTATAACACATTAATCTACTAACATCGTGGTCCATCGACTGTTGGACCATATTTATCCCATCAAAACGTACTGTCGGGACGTATATGCCCAGGGACATTCATTGTAAAAAGAGGTTAAATTGAAATAATTTATGATTTCTTACACGTTTAAATTAACTATAAAAGGAAAACAACGAAAAAATAAGATTGTATTTAAAGGGTTAATTATAGTTTACATCATTTATAACAAACTAACAAAATGAAGATTTAAGTTTAAAATTAAAGAGCCATTTCTAAATTTTAAAATACATTGAAGTGTATGAAATTTGTCAGCTCAGTAAATGGATTAATCGACAGTCGCAAATATACCGATAGTTTAATTGTAGACCATATGAAAGAGTGCACAAGTTAAATTGATTTTAAAGTTTTTTATTGAATTTCATAGTTTTTGCGAGAGGACTTATTAAGAAGATATGTGAAAATTATTGCTCAAACTTCCCTTTCCACCAATCTATTTAAAGTTTTTAAAATTCCTCTTAAGCATTTAATTACGAGTTTGACGGATATGGACTTACGAAATCTATTGAATTATTTCAAAAGAACACTCATAATAAGAGCTAAAAGATAATTTTTTGAAATATTATCATCATGATTCATGTTCCATCTGACTGTTATAATTGTCGCCAGTAACCTAATTTGCGATTCGTTGAAATAATGGAGTCGAATTTTAATAGAATATTTTATTTATGATATCTAATAACCTTTCACTGCACTTATTACGCAAACATCATTATTGTCATAAATGATAGGAGTTGTCTGGTTTTGAAAATTTCATGAACGAATCATTGTAGAATCAGTTTGCATTTACAAAAGTTAAATTACGTCGAGATGCATAAATGCCCTGTATCATTGAAACAATGGACCCGTGATAAATACCATTGTCTTACATTAAAATCTTTTGATTTTTGATATCCTTTTTCAATATCTGTTTTGTAAGGATTAAATAATTTTTGATATAATTTTTGATGTAGAAAAGAATTGGAATAATCGTTTTGTTATCGTTATCACACACGTAAAAGAAAAGCAAAACTTATTTACAAAATAGTCATAAATATATTATAGAATAAGAACTTATCTACCGAATTGAAATTAATCAATAATGTTTGTATTTAACTATGTATTAAATGCAGGAATTAGACATCGATTTTAAATATTAATGTTTCTGTTTCAAAAATGTTATAGAATAATTGCCAAAATAAAACGAAATAATAATATACAAACCAATTCATCGTAACCAGCGAACAGTTTCTTCTGCATAGGATAGATAAATGTCTGCAGAAAGTGAATCCAGTGCCTCTCCCAGTCCACCTGGCGCATGTGAATGTCTCTAGTTGGCACATTCTCGTATCCTCCCTCTAGTCTAGAGAATCGTGATTGGAACCATCCGACCACCGACCAAAGTTCTCCATTTCTTCAATCATGTGCTTGCAGAATGTTTTACTAACCAACGGAAACCAAAAGACATCTGTACACGGCTGAGTGACATCCTGCATTAATGTTTCGTCAGAAACAACCTCAAAATATTTCGGATGCATATATTTCTCTTGCCAGTCCTAGATAAAGATTAGAAAAATAATGCGTTAAAGGAATCAGTTGAGCATTTAAATAATTGTATACCAATGGATTGGTAAAGATCTGCCAGAGGTCATTGTGTAGGTGGTTCGTCGTGTGGTCCTCAGCAACGACCTGATAACCGTATGAGTTCTGATTGTCGAGATACATAAAGATATTCTAAATTGTCGAATGATTTATGGTAATTTTCAATAACAGTAGAATTATACAGGTAAAATTAACAAACTTTATTCCTGACATTTGCGCAAAAGATAATATCGGATTCTGTTGTTACACTTTGATACTCCCCGTAAGAATTTAATATTTTCTTTACAGTATTTCTTTCAATCATATAGGCACTGTTTATGAATGGGACGTTCCAAATTCCTCTGAGATTTCAAAAATATAACTCAATTCATTTAAAAATGTACAAGTTATGACAAGAATGTGTTGAAATTGATTGTAAAAGAAGAAAAATCATTTATTAAACAAATTCAATTTAAATATAATGTTAATAATTACTTAAATTAAATTAAGAAATTATTTAAATAATTAATGTAACAATATTAAACCAAGGAAATGGAAAAATATTAGAATAAATAACGTATTTACATTTTGACGTTTTGGACAATTTCGAGATAATCATCGGATCTTGCGTAGAAGCCATTTTTGCTCAGAGCGCCCCAGAAATTAGACCATAGCTTCTCTCGCCTGGGGACAAGAGGCGCTATTATCGATCTATTTTGACTGACCAAATGTTCGATGACATCTGGCTTTGTAAACTGGACGACCGAATCAACAACCATTAAAAAATCATTATCAAGCTCGACAGATTTTAATCTAATATATAAAAAATAGTGATTTTAGATGAATCAATGTCAATAATTACAAAGCGCTATTTCTGGCCAACGATTCACTGGAGAATTCTTTGCTATCAAATAAATGAACTGAAGTGTAACTATTAGTATTCCGATTAACGAAGTCTTTACAGAGATTCAAATGATGATCCTCCTGAAATTGATAGAGCATAAAACATTGCATTCAAAATAATTGAACAATCTACCAAACAATAGACAAGAACGTCCATTTTGTCCTTTGAATACGACAGATTTTCAATTCGTTTAAAAAATTCTGTCAAAAATGGTGTGGGAAACGGAACAAAGACAGCCAGTGTGACGCTTGGGTAATCCTTCAACTGTGAGAAGAAATAAAAATGGAAGCGACAATTATCAGATTTAGTACCATTTTTGTTTCTAGATTAATGCGACTCGGTTTGCATTGCTGACAACCTTCAACTGGGTTCCAGTTATATCCAATGTAATTCGTGAGCGAATTGAACTCAATCTGAATTAATTTATGTAAAATAAAATAATATTTAATAGAAATACAATAAATGACTTTTGAAAACAAAATCACAGAGAATAAGAAATTACTAACGATGAACAACCAGATTTTATGATAAATGTTTTTTTTTAAATGTTGAAACTAAAAATAGATGCAAAAACATCATGAATAAGGATTAAAATATCACAACAAGAATTCTCCTTATTTTATTATATTGATTTAATTAATTTAGTGAATGTCTTAAAAAAACTATTAGTTAAGCGAAATGAGAAAAAGAAGTTTCTCGACATTCTGCTATCGCTCTTCTTTTTCAGATAATAATACAGATATTTATATTTATGTATTATTATATTATGAAAAATAATAATCCAAATATTTACTTTACTAAATTACTATTTAATAATGTTCCATTAATTATCAACATTTATTACAGATTTAAATTATTATATTCATAATCAAATAGTAAAACAATTATAAATGCTTGAAGAACAAAATAATATAATTTAAATAATACATTACTTCAAAATAATAATTGATATTAATATTTACGATGGCATATTAATTATTCGATTATTGACTTATTTTTAAACCTTCGAAACTTAATATCTTATCAACACTCCACACAATGTAATAGAGAGAACTGTCAAATTCATCATCCTACCACCAACGCCACCTGTAGGTACTAATAAATCACGGATGTTGTATAGATCGGTGTGTAACAGATATGCAACAATGATTTGAAATGTGATATGTTAATAGTTAGAGATCCTGTAAGAGTTACAATGGTTTGTTACAGAAGTGTCACACCATGTTACGAAGGGTTAAGATATTTGATTCATTGAAATTAAGAACATATAATTAAAATCAAACGTTTTCTAGAACAGAATATTATTTGGAATAATATAATCATATTAATAACATTTAAGTTTTAGCAATGGTATTGAAAACATTAAAATACTTTTAAAATTATTAATTATTAGCACTTCACCAATGACTAAACATAGATCCATATATACATTACATTAAGCAAAATGTGTTTACATAATATCGTACCGATGTATTTCCAAACACAATTTCAGTTGCTATTTATATTTCAGACCGACTGGCAATAAGGAATTGTGTCTTATATAAGATTAAAGACTCCCTCTTCTGTTCATGAAGTCATACCGATTATTTCCTATCATTTGATCAAGGTGAACCTATCCTTCTGGAAGATGCTGTCTCAGTAACCTCATGTTGAGTCTGAAACAAACCAGAGCAACTTAAACATAATTTTTGTATGAATTCAAAATATCTGAAAATCACATCAAAACCTACAAATGTTTATTAAAAGATGTTCCAAAATGGTAAAAAAATGTCATAGATGATTTCAGAATATCTACTAAATTGCACCTGTCAGTTGTAACTTTATTTCAAAGCTTGTTTGCACATTAGGACAATATTGTAAAATGATTCATATCTTTCCTGTTTTATTACATAATTTTAAGTAAAAACTGTTTACTTTAAACTTTTTCTCGGGACCTACAGTTATGTTTTTTCGTTATATATAAAATGATTTATTAATTTTCAATAATATATGTAGAAGTTTCTTCTTCGATATTACCAAACAGCAAATTTGATGTTTCCAGCAATAATTATTTTATATTTTATCACGACTTAAATGTATGCAAACTTTTACAAATGGTCTTAATTGTATCCCAATGCGATAAATTCAGTCATTAAATACCTAATCTTTTATTCGATTATTATTAAAAAATAGTCTTAGTACAATTATCAATATGAAACTAAATTGATTTTTGAATTGGCGAACGTTATCATCAATTAATCGATAATTAATAAGATTGTGTAATCGATTGATTAGAAAGGGAAAGCACAAATAATCGATTAATAATCACAAATTGCCCATCGCATACACTAATCACGAGCTACTAGTCATGAATGAAGCGCCGTCACATTACATAACGCCACGCGAAAATGTGTAATAATCGCACAAAAAGTCTTACTTTAATTGGCCCATTGGCGTGAATAACCACCGGAATCGTGTCGCTAATTATGTTCTTCAAGTAGCCAAGTTTATCTTGAAAACTAAGCACGACTTCATCTAAAATAAATCGTCAATGTGTAAAAAAATATCCAAAAAAGAATTCATTAAATAACTAATTCATTCATTAATTATAATAAAAGATAAAGTTACGTTTTCCCAGGCAATTTTTACTATCCAAGTTAAATTAATTTTCCATCATTCAAATTAAATTTGCAAAAAATTGCTTGTATTTTAGGTGTAATAATTAATTATATTAAAATAATGTTTTGTAATTTTTTCTTACCAAAAAACACTTGAAATCATTTTAATTCAAAAATAATTTATTACAGGTGTAATAAATTTGAAAAAAATATTCTTTTAATATTTTGCAAGGATAAACTAAACTTTACAGATAGACGTAATAAAATACTAATAATTATTTGAAATTAATGATAAACCAAGCAAACAGGCATCACACAATCAAAGCATAAATATCATTTCAGGGAAGCATTTCCATGCTGGTTATTGATTCAAATTTGTACCTAACGCGCCGTTTAAATTTTGAAAAATATTCGCTTTTGTATCTAATTGCATCTGAAACTCATTCTAAAAAAGCAATTAAATTTGGATAAAAATTTCAATTAATAATTCTAATAAAAAATTGACAGAGATTTCACACTAACTCGTAACGTCTCGTTGAGAAAAATCTCCGTGTAGTAGAGCTGGTCGTCATCTTCATTCCCAATATCCTTGACATTGACCAATCGATACAATTGTGGTGCATATCCAATGAATCCTCCACTATTCAAAAATCTCTTTTCAAATTCTCCAACTTGTGGGTATAAATCCTAAAAATTCAAATCTCAATAATATTAAAAGTATGATTTAAAAATTGTTAAGCACAAACATTGATAATAACACAAAATAATAAAATCAATAAAATGATAATTTTATTCCTAATAATTAATATAATACAAACCAAATCCATTTTATGTTGGAATCACTTTACTGTTAAATCTTTTCCCGAACTGGAAAAAATCTCTGGAAAATTTCATTAGTACCCTAGTCTTAACAATCCATATCAACAATATTTTCATATCATCAATTATTTTATTTAATTTGAAAAGTGAAAAAGATAAAAAAAGAAAAAAAAGATAAAACATTCTCATATTTTGAAGTTTTAAATCCTTTCTTATTATTTTCTTTTTAATACTTCTAAAATTATATTAATAATTATTAAATTATTTTTAAGAAAATATAAAGAAAAAATGTTATAAAATTCATCAATATTAATTGAAATTTTTTGATCAATCAAAAATAAAATTAATTAGAGGATTTTCATTTTAAATTAAGTTTTGTAAAGTCCAATGACTTTGTTTTTTTAACCATAAGTTAATTCTATTTTTGTTTTGACAGTGAATACTTTTTGACAGTATTTACAAATATATTGCCGTTGTATTTAAAATACATTCAAATAAGAACTAATATACTCAGAATTATAATTGCAGGATTATAATATTACTTTATTTGAACATATTTTCATGCATATTTTATTTATCGATCTACACTGAATCGAAGAATATGTATAATAACAATATCTATATGTATTCTGGATAAAATAAATATAAAATTAAGTAAATTATAACACAAAATGATATTTCGAAGAAAGAAAATTATTAATTCCAAATAAAAAATATCAACTTAAAATGGAAATCCTATAAGAACGGAACTATCCAAACAAACGACAAACTATTTCCCTATTCAATTAATTATCTGTTAAGAATCAATTAATCTCCAATTGTCTCTTCCAACAACAATCCTAGTTTTATAAATCTTATCGATCATTTTGACTATTTAATATTTCTACTTTTATGATTAAAATAATTCATTTATTTATCTTTATTTTTCAAATAATTAATGATAAATTTAAAGTGCTCCTACTCCTCAAATTACACGATAGAATATCTCTAAATATCTATTTTCTCATGATTAAATTATTATAGATTAGACGTAAAATTATTTTCGTTAATTTTCATAATTATTTTCTTTCGTCGATAAATGTTTCATATAAAACAAGATAATCGGTTTATTTCTCTTTAAAAATTGTAACTATTAATTCAAATTTCCAATCGATCATTTTGTTTATAATTTATTCCAATATTTCAGTGGATTAAAACAAATAAAGTCAATCTAACCATCAATGATACATCCGGCCAACAGAATCCTTCAGCGGAAAATAACACTTTTGCTCCGGTCTCTCGGAATCTATCGACAATCGTTTCTGATGTGTTCTGAAACACGACATCGTAACTGTCGCGAGAAACAAAACAAAATCATTTTAATCACGCAAATCACACAGATAAACCCTCACCTATCAGTGAACATTATAATCAAATCACTGCGGTCTTTGTATTTCTCAAGACCTTCTTTGATTATCTTGACCTTCTGACCTCCTCCTGGTTTATTTTTGATGTCTCCACCGAGCCAAGATTGTCCCAGTCCGAATATCTGGATTGAACAAATGATTGTAAGAAATAACCGCTAATTTACAACAAATCAACCTCAATTGGAATATTAAATGATTCCGCTGATTGTCTGTATCGATCGAGAGCATCGTTGTGTTCTGTGGCGACTGTTATCGCCAGAAATTCTTCACCAATCAAATAACAAAATAAAATATCATCAAATATAAAATTCCAAAATCCCACTCACCATCTCCTGCCACGGCGTTGAGGCTGATGAAATTTTTGACAATTGCAATAATAGCAACAAAACTAATGCAAGAAATTCTTATCATAGTACTAACTGTCATGAAATCGTTAGACAACGAATAAAAATAAACGATAATCAAATATCAATTTGTTATTTAATGATTGTGTTCAAGTAATGCAGATAAACAAACGATTTATTATTATTATTATTTTCAAACTAATATTCGTGGGTGTTTGAAAATCGAAAATAAGTGTTAAAAGTTTTTTTTATCAAAAAAAATGATAATCGATTAAAATTAATTTTCTGGTTTATTTTTTTTATTTTATAAAATTTTAATTTTCTTTTGATATATTATCGAATATTATTTTAATATATCAAATTATTTTTGAATATTATTTTAACCTATAACTTGTTTCGATAAATGTTTTATAGATTTTCTTTCAAACTAGTTATTTTTCTATTGTTAAAATTTTATGTTTTAGACTCTACATTTCTTTGTCGTATAAATATCATAAAAAATTTTTATGCAAGCAATATCACTTACTTATTATTCTTAAAATGGTTATAATCTAATAAAAAATAAAATATTCATTCCCTCATGTATGAACAGATCGCTTATCAATGAATCGGACATGAACAGTCCAGGCACAATTAAGATTCCTATAATCCAACATAATTTAGTTATCCAATGCAATCACGTTTCAGATCTCTACACTAGATAACTTAACCTCAGCTTTGGTATTAGTTTTGACCCTCATAATACGGTTTGGTCATATATGACCCCAGACAGTTTTATTAGCAGTGATATATCGCCTAAATGACAGTTGTGAAGTTGGCTGTATCTGACATCCAATTAGAGGATTTGAGTAACAGGTTTTACTATGAATTTTGCTTCGCTGCCCGGCTGTCACCCTATGACTAATGAAAGTACATTTTGTTACATTCAGTACGGCGTGGTCATATATAACCCATATGATTACATTGAGATGCTAACAGTTGTGTCGAATGGAATAGTTATCTCTGATATACCTTGCCGTGCATCTACACACATACAACACATTCAGCAAGGCCATACATTCACCCGTGTACTTACGTTCCTTATCGTTCCAATACACACCATACCACTCTTCTTCTCCATTTGAAGAAATATGTAGTGAGTAGGTGAGTTTTTCATCCAATTATTGTATTTATATAAACTGCACAATACATATGTATCGAATAAACTCAGTGAGGTTGATTATTGGCAGCTTCTGACTTTCTGCAAATTTCACTATGATTGTTCGACCTCGCCGTGCAGCTGCTATTCTAGCTAAGCAGAGACTTCAATACGTCTCTTCGTTCTCATCTAATGACAGCGACAACACTCAAGGAGGTTCCGATTATAACCTGATGCTGTTCACGACGATGCCCATCCCTCGACCTCAAGTGATAGTGATTCAACTGACGAATTACCAGCTGTTATTCAATC
>MQRK01251449.1:0-10143 GCA_001938485.1 Girardia tigrina | reverse complement strand
AGAGCCACAAAATTATTTCTTGCCAACATTAAGTAGTACTTGCATAAATAAAGTGTTTTGGTAAAAAAATAATCTAATTGTTCATAAGAAAAAATATATATATTTATTCATATAATATATGTTGTGTTTTTCACAACAAATTAAACAATATACATTTATATGGCATTATTAGATTACCAGTAAAAAAATTGAAACACTTAAATATTTACTTACAACACTAACTTGTACTTCAATAACAAATAATTGAACAAACAAATTCAATGGGAGCGATGGCTTTCCATTGTCATACAAGTAGAAAATTTTAATTTTACTAAACAATGTAATTTGTACATAAAATTTAAAAAAACCAAAAACATACATTTGAGCAAATAAATTTTTAAAAAATGGACGAAATAAATCAACTAATTTAATGGGAGCGTTGGTTTTGCATGGTTTTAGAAAGTTTGGATAAATTTGGCTCATAACTTGTTGTTTTAAGTTTCAAACACGATTCTAAATTTTCATTGGTTAGTTGGCTTTAGTGACTAAACGAATTATCTGTGCACTCCTTCACAAATCCTCTAATGTGTACTATTAAGTATGCGTCACCTATAAGCTAGTAACCAGTAAGTAATTTTAGACATGGTGAAAATTTGACGCATTGTGTAAATATTCGATACGTGGTGCCCATTGTGTAATTAGACTCGACCAATAATTAGAAATAGTTTTTAATCAAATTTATAATTAGTCTAGATTTATCTCTCAATGTAAGCTCCACCAACTTCAATGCATTTCAACCACCCTGAGACCACGACCAAAATTCCTTTTTCATACATATTTTGGGGTACAAAGTCAACAAATCCATGACATGCTGCTACAAAGTATTGTCATAATCAAAGAATTTTCCAAAAAAATCTTTTTAGTTATCAGAAGAGTTGAAAATCACTAGGGACTAAATCAAGATTGTATGGTGAGTGAGTGCTTTTGTTTTCAAGTTGGATGAATGTATTGGTACATTGTCATCCAATAACCAAAATTCATTCTTTACTTTTTTCTGTCGCTTTCTTTTATGCTTCCTTTATAGATAATAATCTAAGCTTATTTTGACATCTGATGTAGTGAAACCCACTTTGATTTCCTGTAGCATTTCTTCTCATTTCATCTTCCACGAGTCTTCCAAATTAAAAACACTTGTGCGACCAGTTTTAAAATCACGAAGCCAGTTGTGAATGATTTCTTTCCCAGCGCATTTACTCTTGTACAGTTGTGCAAAAACAAAAATATTTAAGTCAGTTCATCTACAATATCAATTTTATGAGGTATTTGCTTCTTACAGAGTTTCAGTGCAAATTGGGCCCACCACGTACATGTTTTGTTTTTTATTTAATAGATTTTGAGTGCGCAGTATTATTTATGATTTGATATTTCTCGATTTGGAAATTAATCACTTAAAATGATGGTTATAGAATCTTGCAAGTTCAAACCAATACTTACTTAACTTCAGGCGAAAAAATATAAGAATTGTATTTTAAAATATTTTAAAATCTCATTATGGGGGAATACGTATAGCAGCAGTGTATCGTAATCAATCTTTTGTTGGAAAAAACATTAAAAACAAAAATAAATCAATTGGCATGCTTGGAAAATGACATCGTAAATATTGATTTTCATTTCTGATTTACCACTACAAATTTCGACAGGTGTTACACTATGACAATCTTCCTTTGGTAATGCAAGTATTGTTCAGAAACTAATTAAAGACGTAGCGATTAATTAAGAGCGAGTACCGAGAGCTGTATGTCGACCGATAAGACGTGGGAAAGTGTCGATGAAAAATGGATTTTATGGGGATTTTGATGATGTACATTTGAATTCGATTCGATTTTACTGAATGCTATGCGAACGAATCGGCGGCTTGAATTTGAAACCATTACAATGACGTTACTCCGTATAATGAAATCATATTGGAAGACTACGAGCCTAGCAGATTTAAAATGTGATTATATTGGTTTAAAACATAACGCAGAAATAATCAATGCTGAATTTCAACAGAAAATCAGTTTACGTAGGAATTTACAAACTGAAAATCTGTACTATTGGAGAGTTCAATGCTGATTTCAGACGTTTCTATGGGTCCAGGCGGTGCAATGAAATTGTCAAAAGCAGATGCGTCTCAATTACTGGTGAATAACACTGTTTATAACGTGAATCTTGGGCTAAACAATTTCATCCTATATACGTTCAATTATACAGTCGTCCCAGTGGGAGTTTCCATAAATATCTGCACACACCTCGCAGCTTTGACACTATAAATTAGGATTTAATAACGGGAGTTACACTCCCCGATACACTCCCTCAATCTATTTTTAAAGTGATATTCTCTGATATCCACAAATCTCTATTTTATTTTAATTCCTAACCCTCTTTCAATCATTTAGTTTATATTTTAAACTGGATTCTTGGATAACTCTCTACACGAGCATCAGAGACGGGATAAATTTATTGATTATCAATATATAATAGAAGCCTAGTTGAGTACTTGATTTACAAAAAACTTAGTTTTCATTTGCACAAATTTTTTTTTATTCAGGAGTGGTTACTACAAATATTTCAAGATTGTTTTTACTTTACATTTTGATTAATCTGATTAGGAATTACTGCTCCTCAGGAAATACTGAGTCATATATCACCAGAAAAAAATGTAAGAACCAACCGTAATGCTTTCACATTAATGAAACTTATTCATAAGTATGAAAAAAAATGATCGATCATCTGTTATATTACAAGAAATTGATCAAAATCCACTAATTTTATAGCGCATTGAATTTCCGTTGTCTAAGACCACGATGTCTCTCGTTATTGTACTTAACACAGTGAAAGATCCAGCTTACTTTCATTTGTTTGGTTCATACCTTAATGAGTATTAACCACACTGGAAAATTTAAAGTTGAGAAATTTTGAGGAAATATACAGATCAGATTCTGTACAGCAGAATTGATAAGTTTATCTGTTGAGACACGGTCATTTTTATACCACTTGGTCATTTGAATCGCCGTAATTGTGTTTACTGGAATGTTACCAAGTTACATCATATGCTTGTAGAAACTTAAATTTGCCTGGAATGTCTGTTTGGTACTGTATTTCATGTGCAGCAATAATTGGTCAATATTTTTTTAAGGTTTTGTTAGCAGAATTCTTATTTTGAGATGCTGAAGCGGATTTTGATAAGTTATCCGAGATATTATTGATAACGATACAATGCCAAATAATATAAATTAATTCAACTTCTATAAAATTTAAACAGAGATATCTGTCTGATTTTAAAAAAAAATCAAAATAACGTATAATCAAGATATCTTTTACAGTCTATCTTTTACTATCTATAAGAAGTTATTTGGGACCGAGAAAACTACCTCTGCATAAACAACTTTTTCTTAGAGAGGTAGTTTTCTCGGTCCCAAATAACTCCTTATAGAGAGGTTTTACTGTATAGACTGATTCTATCAAATTCTATTTTCAGTCTAATCAGAAACTCCTGAAGCGAAAGGGAATCAGGTTAACATTCCTGAACTTGAATACGGAAATTTGGTTATTTCGGTAACACAAGGGATCTCAGAGACGTCATCAAATGTTTCGGGAAGAGTTCTCTTTTCTTTGTATACATACTATGTCTCTAGAAGAGGGAGTCTTTAATCTTATATAAGACACAATTCCTTATTGCCAGTCGGTCTGAAATATAAATAACAACTGAAATTGTGTTTGGAAATACATCGGTACGATATTATGTAAACACATTTTGCTTAATGTAATGCATATCTGGATCTATGTTTACTCATTGGTGAAGTGCTTATAATTAATAATTTAAAAAGTATTTTAATGTTTTCAATACCATTGATAAAACTTAAATGTTATTAATATGATAATATTATTCCAAATAATATTCTGTTCTAGAAAACGTTTGATTTTAATTATATGTTCTTAATTTCAATGAATCAAATACTTAACCCTTCGTAACATGGTGTGACACTTCTGTAACAAACCGTTGTAACTCTTACAGGATCTCTAACTATTAACATATCACATTTCAAATCACTGTTGCATATCTGTTATATACCGATCTATACAACATCGGTGATTTATTAGTACCTACAGGTGGCGTTGGTGGTAGGATGATGAATTTGACTGTTCTCTCTATTACATTGTGTGGAGTGTTGATAAGATATTGAGTTTCGAAGGTTTAAAAATAAGTCAATAATCGAATAATTAATATGTCATCGTAAATATTAATATCAATTATTATTTTGAAGTAATGTCTTATTTAAATTATATTATTTTGTTCTTCAAGCATTTATAATTGTTTTACAATTTGATTATGAATATAATAATTTAAATCTGTAATAAATGTTGATAATTAATGGAACATTATTAAATAGTAATTTAGTAAAGTAAATATTTGGATTATATTATTTTTTTTATTTTTCATAATATAATAATAGATAAATATATCTGTATTATTATCTTAAAAAGAAGAGCGATAGCAGAATGCCGAGAAACTTCTTTTTAACATTTTGCTTAACTAATAGTTTTTTAAGACATTCACTAAATTAATTAAATCAATATAATAAAATAAGGAGAATTCTTGTTGTGATATTTTAATCTTTATTCATGATGCTTTTGCATCCAGTTTTAGTTTCAACATTTAAACGTATCAAAAAATCTGGTTGTTCATCGTTAGTAATTTCTTATTCTCTGTGATTTTGTTTTTAAAAGTCATTTATTATATTTCTATTATTTATTAATTAATTTTACATAAATTAATTCAGATTGAGTTCAATTCGCTCACGAATTACATTGGATATAACTGGAACCCAGTTGAAGGTTGTCAGCAATGCAAACCGAGTCGCATTAATCTAGAAACAAAAATGGTACTAAATCTGATAATTGTCGCTTCCATTTTTATTTCTTCTCACAGTTGAAGGATTACCCAAGCGTCACACTGGCTGTCTTTGTTCCGTTTCCCACACCATTTTTGACAGAATTTTTTAAACGAATTGAAAATCTGTCGTATTCAAAGGACAAAATGGACGTTCTTGTCTATTGTTTGGTAGATTGTTCAATTATTTTGAATGCAATGTTTTATGCTCTATCAATTTCAGGAGGATCATCATTTGAATCTCTGTAAAGACTTCGTTAATCGGAATACTAATAGTTACACTTCAGTTCATTTATTTGATAGCAAAGAATTCTCCAGTGAATCGTTGGCCAGAAATAGCGCTTTGTAATTATTGACATTGATTCATCTAAAATCACTATTTTTTATATATTAGATTAAAATCTGTCGAGCTTGATAATGATTTTTTAATGGTTGTTGATTCGGTCGTCCAGTTTACAAAGCCAGATGTCATCGAACATTTGGTCAGTCAAAATAGATCGATAATAGCGCCTCTTGTCCCCAGGCGAGAGAAGCTATGGTCTAATTTCTGGGGCGCTCTGAGCAAAAATGGCTTCTACGCAAGATCCGATGATTATCTCGAAATTGTCCAAAACGTCAAAATGTAAATACGTTATTTATTCTAATATTTTTCCATTTCCTTGGTTTAATATTGTTACATTAATTATTTAAATAATTTCTTAATTTAATTTAAGTAATTATTAACATTATATTTAAATTGAATTTGTTTAATAAATGATTTTTCTTCTTTTACAATCAATTTCAACACATTCTTGTCATAACTTGTACATTTTTAAATGAATTGAGTTATATTTTTGAAATCTCAGAGGAATTTGGAACGTCCCATTCATAAACAGTGCCTATATGATTGAAAGAAATACTGTAAAGAAAATATTAAATTCTTACGGGGAGTATCAAAGTGTAACAACAGAATCCGATATTATCTTTTGCGCAAATGTCAGGAATAAAGTTTGTTAATTTTACCTGTATAATTCTACTGTTATTGAAAATTACCATAAATCATTCGACAATTTAGAATATCTTTATGTATCTCGACAATCAGAACTCATACGGTTATCAGGTCGTTGCTGAGGACCACACGACGAACCACCTACACAATGACCTCTGGCAGATCTTTACCAATCCATTGGTATACAATTATTTAAATGCTCAACTGATTCCTTTAACGCATTATTTTTCTAATCTTTATCTAGGACTGGCAAGAGAAATATATGCATCCGAAATATTTTGAGGTTGTTTCTGACGAAACATTAATGCAGGATGTCACTCAGCCGTGTACAGATGTCTTTTGGTTTCCGTTGGTTAGTAAAACATTCTGCAAGCACATGATTGAAGAAATGGAGAACTTTGGTCGGTGGTCGGATGGTTCCAATCACGATTCTCTAGACTAGAGGGAGGATACGAGAATGTGCCAACTAGAGACATTCACATGCGCCAGGTGGACTGGGAGAGGCACTGGATTCACTTTCTGCAGACATTTATCTATCCTATGCAGAAGAAACTGTTCGCTGGTTACGATGAATTGGTTTGTATATTATTATTTCGTTTTATTTTGGCAATTATTCTATAACATTTTTGAAACAGAAACATTAATATTTAAAATCGATGTGTAATTCCTGCATTTAATACATGGTTAAATACAAACATTTATTGATTAATTTCAATTCGGTAGATAAGTTCTTATTCTATAATATATTTATGACTATTTTGTAAATAAGTTTTGCTTTTCTTTTACGTGTGATAACGATAACAAAACGATTATTCCAATTCTTTTCTACATCAAAAATTATGCCAAAAATTATTTAATCCTTACAAAACAGATATTGAAAAAGGATATCAAAAATCAAAAGATTTTATTGTAAGACAATGGTATTTATCACGGGTCCATTGTTTCAATGATACAAGGCATTTATGCATCTCGACGTAATTTAACTTTTCTAAATGCAAAATGATTCTACAATGATTCGTTCATGAAATTTGCAAAACAATACAACTCCTATCATTTATGACAATAATGCTTAATAAGTGCAGTGAAAGGTAATTAGATATCATAAATAAAATATTCTATTAAAATTCGACTCCATTATTTCAACGAATCGCAAATTAGGTTACTGGCGACAATTATAACAGTCAGATGGAACATGAATCATGATGATAATATTTCAAAAAATTATCTTTTAGCTCTTATTATGAGTGTTCTTTTGAAATAATTCAATATATTTCGTAAGTCCATATCCGTCAAACTCGTAATTAAATGCTTAAGAGGAATTTTAAAAACTTTAAATAGATTGGTGGAAAGTGAAGTTAGAACATTAATTTTCACATATCTTCTTAATAAGTCCTCTCGCAAAAACTATGAAATTCAATAAAGAACTTTAAAATCAATTTAACTTGTGCACTCTTTCATATGGTCTACAATTCAACTATCGGTATATTTGCGACTGTTGATTAATCCATTTACTGAGCTGACAAATTTCATACACTTCAATGTATTTTAAAATTTAGAAATGGCTTTTTAATTTTAAACTTGAATCTTCATTTTGTTAGTTTGTTATAAATGATGTAAACTATAATTAACCCTTTAAATACAATCATATTTTTTCGTTTTTTTCCTTTTATAGTTAATTTAAACGTGTAAGAAATTATAAATTATTTCAATTTAACCTCTTTTTACAATGAATGTCGCTGAACATATACGTCCCGATAGTACTTTTTGATGGGATAAATATGGTCCAACAGTAGACTAATGTGTTACCAGATTGTTGTAAAAATTTTATTTAAATTTAGAATTTTGAAATTCTACAATCATGTCTTTAAGATCGTAATTATATTATATTATATTATTGTATTGTATTATATTATATTTATTATATTATATTATAATCTTCATTATATTATATTCCCAAACATTTTCATCTTCGATATCCGAATATTCTGATGATTCTTAACTATTAACTTTCTTCTACGTATTTTTTCGTCACTATGATATTGATTCATAAAAAACATCAACGATAAGGTTTAAATTTTGAAAACAATTCCATTTTTGTTAATACAACAACATTAGTCTAGATCAGTGCTGTCCAACTTCGGTGAAATGGCGGGCCGCATTGAAAAAATCTTTATTCCGTGGGCAACATAGCAAAAAAATTAGTGTTTCTATTTATTTTTAATTTCAAAATTTTGAGTAATCTTTTCAAATGATCGATGGTTTATAATTTTAGATGAAATTTAAAATGTTTTACTCAAATTAGATATACCTGAATAAAAAACATTTTTTGTCTTGAAAATATTTAAAATTGTAAAAAAGAAAACGAAAAACAAATATCGTTTATTACACTATTTATTTCATTAATAATAATAATTAAAAAGTAAACAAAAATTACTAATTAAATAAATAAAAAATAAGTAAAAATATATTAGAATAAAGTAATAATTAAAATATTAAGTTAAAAAACAAAAATATAATAATATTTATTTTTTAATCACAATCATGTAATTTTAATGAGAACACTGCGGTTGTTCAGCTTCTTTCACTAAAGTCTCTATATCGATTTCAATAGATGTTGTTGATAGCCTCAATAAATTTAAAAGGTCAGAAAACGAATTCCTACATTTTGATTTGATTATTTTCACATTGGAAAATGTACTTTCGCAAAGGTATGTACTTCCATGCATTGAGAACATCCTAAGACCAAAATTTTTCAATTTTGGATATTTTTCTTTTGGAAGAAGTTTAAAAAAGTATTCTGATGTTTTTTTTCATCTATATAAAAAGGATCTGATTTCAAGTCACATAATTCCAATTGTAGATCAGAATTAGAAACTGTTTCAATATTAATGCTTAGAGGTTGAGAAAAAATTGGAATATCTTCTTCCAATCTTTTGAAATCTCCAAATCGATTCTCGAAATCTTCTATTATTCCTTGAATATATTCCACGTATGAGGAAAATAATATATCCTCTTTATAGTTTTTCATTTCTTCAAAATGATCTTTGCAATTTGGAAAAAAATTTAAATCACTATTGGATATTCTTGTTTTAAAAAGTTTCAATTTACTAACAAATCCAGTGAGGTGACCATATAAATTAGCAATATTTTGATTTTTCCCCTGAAGTTTCAAATTTAACTCATTTAGATGTTTGGTAATATCAGCCATAAATGCCAGATCTGAAAGGAACAAAGGATATTCCATTTGTCTTTCTAATTCCAATGTGTCAGATTTAATCTCATTTTTAAGAAATACGGGAATTTCTTCACGTAATGCAAAAAAACGTTCTAGGCATTTTCAAGTACTAAACCAACAAATTTCCATGTACAAAAGTAAATCCCCATAAGCAGCATCTATTTCACTTAAAAATGTACGAAATTTATTATTAGTTAAAGATTTATTTCACCCTCGAATGATGTTGGTTATTTTAACCACGGTCTTCATGACATTAAGTTGCCTTACAAATTTACCGCAAAGAGCCTGTTGATGTATAATGCAATGTATTGTCAGACAAAAAATGTAATGTTTTTTAAAGTCTGCAAAAGACACTTCCTGTAATGTCATAGCCTTTGTTTCATAGGTAATTATTTTGTTTACCTTTGTTTCATACAGGAACAATTATCAAAATCACCGCAGCTTGTAACAGAACTGTAAACCGCATTGAAAATGTCAGTTCCTTTAGTTGTGCCACGCAAAGGTACAAGATTAAAGAGTTCTTCATAAATAGTGAAATCATCTTGAATAGATCGACTAAAAATAAGAATTTGACTGACATCTGTTGTATCGGTGCTCTCATCAATACATAACGAAAAATATTCACACTTGTGCACTATATTACATAGCTTTTTTGAAACATACTCATCCATATCTTTAATTCGCCTTCTGACTGTCTGATGAGACAGTGGCACTGTTTCAAATTTTTGAGCTAATTTTAGTTCTTTAAATTGTTTGGCCTTCTCAATTGCACATTTTTTCACCAACATTCCATCACTAAATGGCTTTTTTGCTTTAGCCAATTCAAGGGAAACTTTGTAGGAAGCAGCAAGGCTATCAGTGCTATCAGACTTTATTTTTAAAAAAAAACTGTCTGCTGCAACAATTTTTTTTATATTGTGCAACTATTGCATTTCTTGATTTGCCAGTATATATATATATATACATATATATATATATATATATATATATATATATATATATATATAT
>MQRK01251444.1:6976-20759 GCA_001938485.1 Girardia tigrina | reverse complement strand
TTTTTTTCTCATTTTAATAAAATAAATAAAATTTTATTTTTCATGTAATTTTTTAATGATGACATTTTATTTTCGATTTGTTATTTTTTGTTATGTTATAAAAATTAAATAATTGTTTGAATTTTATTTTTTTTATTGAGATAATATATCTCGTCTTATAAGATATTTTCTATTAATTTAAAAATAAATATTTGAAATATATTTGATCAAATATTTCAATCTCTGATTAATATTTTTGGAAAACAATATTTTCTTGTTTAAACAAATCATGAGATCAGAAAGGTCACAATTGTTTAGAAAACAGCTTTTAACAACTTCGAAGGGACCAGTTATAATCAATAGCTCTTGTTATATTTAAAAGACTTATAAAGTGAAGTTCACTTTGACGGTTATAGACGCAAGTGTCCGTCAACATGTTAGGTACTTTCAAACTTTTCATTGCGATTTTGATATTATATTTGTTATTCCATGATCATCTACCTCTGATGGTTGTTGATACTTTGCTTCAACAACAATGAACACATTAGAACACTTTAGCATAAAACTCTCGTTTTTTCAGGCTATTACATTTTCTTAATTTTTAGCTGGCCAGTCGTGTAAAAGAGTTTATACTTCATACACATTGTTTTGGTGGTTCTTTTTTTGAATATCTGCATAACAAAACGTTTCTCTTTTTTTGTTTTGTTTTGCCTCGTCGATTAATTCACAAAATAAAAAATACATAAGATATTTTTTAATGTTTTAAGATATTTTATTTCTTTTTACCATAAAATTAATTATTAAAAACAAATTGTGAGGAATATTTTTAATGGTGTTTATTGAAAGTTGTTTGGTATGTTGTTTTAGGATTGTGTTTCTCCAAAGCAGAAGGAAAGTTGATAGTTTAAATGTTTTAAAACGTCGGATTATTTAATCAATTTAAAAGTAAAAATAACCAACTTTAAAACTAAATTATTAAATCATAAATAATATATTTGTTTTTTTAAACAATTGAAATTATTTTTGTTGTTGTAAATTATTTTGTAATCGATATTGAAAATTAAATTTTTTTTGGATAATTAGACGTTTAGAAATAGAAATAAAAATTTATCAATCTACAAAGATGATTATACTTTTACTGCCTCATCCATTTGCATGCCAGATCTCCACGAAAGGAACCTCATTTAGTCTCGTAATATATGAGACCGATGCTGCTCATACAACATTTAGTATTTATGTTACTTCCCTTTGGGCCAGCAGCAATCGTGCTACATCTGGTCCCTTTCTCGGAACGACCTTCGCTTCTAGAAATATGGGCAGTGTATATTATTTCATCCAAGAAACAGGTAGGAAGATTTCCAGCCTGAAATATTAAGAGCTATTCTACAAATGTTTTTTGTTTAAGCTTGTTCTCAGGATAATTAGCTCTTTGAAATTCAAAGCGAATATCCTTGAAGGTGTAAAATAATAAATATAAGTGTCTCCAAATACTTGTTTTAGGAAGCACTAGACCATACTTTGCTCCAAGCAGCATCTGTCTCAAATATTATGAGACTAAAAGAGGTTCATTTCGTGGAGATCAGTGATGCGAATGGATGAAGCAGCGTCTGAGAGTTACCGCTAGTAAATCTGGAAGCCATATCATTATGGTTATTGATAATGCACCCTATCACTCGTAACTCGAAAGTGTATTCGGCGAAGATGAGTTCAGAGAAAATATCCACTTGAGATTGGCACCTTACGGTCGTATGTTTAATCCAATGGAGAATATATGGTATGTCTTCAAATCGACTGGCAAAAGGCTTTTAGCAGTACAAGTCATCAAAATCTTACGATCAACCTCAAACTTAAGCTTTAGAGATTATCGTCTTCGTGCACTTGAGGAATAAATTGAAGAAGGAATGGAGAGTATAACTCTAGGAATGTGCACGAACTTTGTTGCGAAAATTCAAAACAAAGTTGTTGGTACTATTAACATGTTGACATGGAGTTT
Organism: Girardia tigrina; assembly: GCA_001938485.1. Lineage (NCBI taxonomy): Eukaryota > Metazoa > Platyhelminthes > Tricladida > Dugesiidae > Girardia > Girardia tigrina. The sequence continues at coordinate 18,787 of MQRK01251444.1, read as the reverse complement.
TAGTAAAAAAATTCTTGTATTTTTTGTTAAATAAATCTTGGAATTATTGATTTTTAGTTTAAAATTATAATTTTTACTATTCTCACATTAAAAGTTACTTTTCTCATTTTGAAAGTAAAAAGGTACAGTTACAGTTTTGTGCAAAATTATCCAGTTGCAATTCAAGTTATGATATCAATAGATGTATTGAAAATCCAATTAGTATTCTTAATACAAATAAATAATGTAATAAATGAGGAATAATAATAGAACGGAAAAAAATAGAAGAATCATTTTAAAATATGAAAATAATAATTTGATTTTAATAAAATAAATGAGAATTTTAAAGTCAGAATATAAAATGAGTTAGATTGATATTTTAATCAGCATCATCACTAATAATAAAAGAAGAGTATAAATATAATGAAGAAAAAATAATTATATCAAATTTCTTAATTAGTTTTGAATTTTGAGCCACCTTGTCAACAGTTTGGACTAGGAACAATCACGCCATGAATTTCAAACTACACAACAGAACAGAATTATATAAAGAATGTAAGAAAAATTGTAATTGACAAAAACGTAAAGCACAAAATTGAACTTCAAGTAATTGAAATTATTCAACTTTTTATTTTAAAACCACAGGTTGTAAGGATATTATGTCCTATTTTCTATCTTAAATACGTGCAATGGATTAGGTCATTTTTATAATTTGATTTAAAAAATTGTAAATTTGTTAATAAAGATTAAATATTTACAATTAATTGTTTTGTCTTCCTTTTTCTTTGAATACAAATTTAATTTACACCAGTAGCTCCAACACATGTTGCTTAAATATTGTATTATTTATATTTGTATCATTTATTTGAAATAGTTTTCCTCATTATAACAAATTATATTGGATAATAAAATCACCCAACTTGAATTTCCTTATGGTATATTATTTTTCATGAAAAATAATAAGCCTGAATAAACAATTAGGAAATTAGAAAGAAAAACGTTTTTTTTTCAAAATTTTATTTTCAAAAAAAATGTTTTAATAAGTCAAACAGGCAAAATTTATTAAAACAATTATTCATTTTTAATAAGATTCAAAGTAATAATTAAAAATGCACTACAAAATTTTAAGAAAAATAAATTCAATAATATAATATTATAAATAAATAAATAAATAATGTATATAGTATACAGTTTAAATAAATTTATGAATAATATTATTTTTATATTTTTTACAATATTGAATTTCTTTATTAGGGAAAAAATGAAATTTTTATCAAACAACTTGACGTATCAATTTATTTTTATTTTATCATTTAATTATTTACCAATATTTTCATGAAAATAAAAATATATTTCATACAACGTGTGGGGATATTGAAATTATGTTTCTATAATAATTTTACACATTAAAAAAATAAAATTATGTTTTAATTAAAGAAAAATAAATATAATATTATAAAAAAAATATAATTTAATGGGAAAAATCGAAAATAATTATTTCCGATATTTTAACAATGTTTCAAAGAACCTTTGGCAGTTTGTTTTTTTATTTCTTTGAAAATAAAATAACATTTCATCTTGAATTTTTTTAATCTTTTTTTTGTTTTTATTGAAATTGTTTGATTTAAAAATATAATTTTTGAAAGTTATAAAAATTTGTGTTTTGTGATTTTTTAGTTAGTTTTTTTGTTTAAAATATTTATTAATTGATTCAATAATTAAATTTTTTTAATTAAACATTTTAAAAAATATAAGTACAGCATTTCAAGAATTTAAATAAATCTATAAAAAATTATAATTATAAATAATGATTTAATGGTATTTTTAGATTGAAATATGGTGGAATCCGACTTAACAGATAAGCTTTAGAATCTATAAGGCAAGAAGTAACCATATTATCTGAAATGGGTAAAACTTTGAATTAAAACTGCGTTAAAATATGGTCGTCTTATATGGCCACAAATGTAGGAAGGGATCTTTGAGAGTTCTGGTTGGTCCTTGTAGTGATCACAAGTTTAATTGTTTTACAATTCTTTTACTAAGCTAACGCTTTTCTTATAACATGGTAAAGGACCGCTCTAAAGCCATTTCACTTTCATGTCATTAAGTCAAAAAGCTTTTATTTTATAAGATCTGTAATCTCTTACCGTTCTTTACAAGAAAGACAAGACTACTAAGACTTCTTTCGAGTAAGTCAATTACTTCTTTTCTCTTCATTTTTTGGATTTTTCTGCGTAACCAGTACTAAATATTTCACTAGCCATCCACTTGTTTTAAAATGTTTCTTTCTCTTTGGTATGGTGTGATATTCAAATGCTATCGTCTAATTATTCTTCTTGAATTACCCTGAGACAGTACAAGCTATCATAACATGTTTTTGCAGCGATTTTGGATAGAAAGCTGTTTGCTTCACGACTTTGTTCAGTCATTTGTTACTCGAAGCTTTAAGTATGAGTTTTAATTCATCATCACTACGAGGTAGAGCTATCCTGCCCAGAGTTTAATTATACTCGTTCAATTTTCACGAAGATTAAATAATTAAATTAAACATTATTCTTCTCGTATGACTACCATTTAAAAAAATAATATTTTATGCATTAAATTAAATCTCAGATCTCAGTGCACTGTCCTAATTATTCTTTCACATGAATAAGAAGGATAGTATTAAAAGAGAACGAATTATGAGACTATCTTTAAAAGGGTTCTATGATCTTGGTACAGCGAAATGTTGAAGTTTGTATGGTGTAAGAAATGTTTTATTTAGAAATTCTATTATGAAGTAAAATCATCAATTCTTTAAATCACTTTCCGTTAAAGATTATCTTGACAAAACTCCTATGTCTTGTCCGAACTGAAGAAAACATAAACTTTGTCTAAAGAACAATTTTCAAAGATCTATTCAACTCGTAAAGTTGTAGAAGCTTTATTTATAAAACGCTCATCTGTTTGTTTTTTTCTTTACGAAAAAAGCCTACCAGTTATAAATAATTCAATTAATTGATTCCAAAAGATGGGTTGTTTGAGAATTTGATAATGTCTGATGGATTTATATGACTTATCTTTAAAATCCAAATATATGAAATTTTCTACAATGTAACGGCTGCATAACTTACTGCAAAATTTAAGTAAAATTATTTGATAAATAAAGCGAAGATTTTGACTGTGTCTTGTGTTCCGAGATGTAGAAGGCGAGTGGTATTTCGTACTCTGTCATGAAATTGTCCAAAAACTAGCACAAATCAAAGCATGAATGTTTAAGTTCTCTTCGCAGAACCGAAGTCGCATCTCACACATTTCAAAGTGGAGAAAGTAAAGAACGAACTGCATTTATATTTCTTATTAGTTATTCCTTACTCCCAGATAATGAATCATGTTATAGCATTTTCAAGTTTTGGTTTGTTCTCTACCAATAATTTAGCCAGATATTCTGGAGTTTACCAATTTTCTCCACTAAATTGGAGAGGCTTTCCTCTCTTTTCCACATTGAGCGCATTCGCTCTACCAAACTTAAATTTTTTAATCCAGTTGTAAAATTCTATTAAGATGGAGTTTATTCAGCATTGACTTTGCTTAGTTACCACATTAATCAGATTAAATTTTCCTTAGAATCAAAATCCGAATTATACTGATGCTTCAAACATCTATCATGTTAAATTGAATAATTTCGAAAAATGTCAGACTAAAAATTCAAACTTTAAATCAAATGTCATAATTTTTACATATGTACTTCGTTTGCATAAAAAATCATCTTTAAATATTATTAATTAACCTACCAGTCTACGGACGTCATAACGCCACTATGTATAAATAACATTATAAATTTGTCTCTCTCATTTTATAAAATATACTTTTACGTGATTAAAAATATATTAAAAATTTTATAATTATCATTGTAATAAAATAAAAATTATTATTATCTTATCATTTTCATTTTTATAATACAAAGTTAAAAATGCCCCATAAAAATATTACAATAAATATATTAATGTTTTTCAAAAGTGTTCAAATAAGTATGAAAAAAACTAATTACAAAAAAATTAAATGACAAAATTAAAATAAACAAATATAATAATGCTGTAATAAAAATTTAAAAAAAGTTTTCGGTTAAAAAATTCGACAAAAAGAGAAAAAACATTTTTAATAATTTATTTTTCTTACTAAAGCTTCGTTGAAACCATACGGATTTCCTAATTATCTGGCTTAAGGAATCTTGATAAATATTATAATACTTTAATAATCGTATTTAGATTATGAAATACGTTTTTTTTGAAAATTTCATTTTCTTCAAAAAGTCAAATATTTTCAGGGAATATTTTGTTTTAATGAAAAAAAATAATAATTGAAAAAGTGTGCATTTTGTATTGCAGTAACACTGAAAATTTTATTCTCAAATGTGAATATAAAGGAATATAAATACAATTTTATTATTTCCAATGAATACGGAAATGCTTCGAGACTCAAGGTAATCTCTGTTAGGAATTTTGAAATGTTTTATGTGTTTGAATGTTGTGTTTTAATTTGGGATTGTGTCTCTCCTGCCAAAATATCTGATTTATATTGCATTTCTTATTATTATAAACTATTTAATTTAAATTGAATTATAATGTTTAAATTTATTTTAAATTTTTTAATGAATTAATCAGTTTAAAAGTTTTAAAAATAATTAAAATAATTTTAATTTTAACGAATAAATTTTTTTAGATATATATTTTTTTAAATAATATAATTTCAAATTCAGATAATTTGCAATTAGAATCAGAAATCAATTGAATCATACATTTTATCCATTTAATATCAAATAACAAATTCCGATTATATGATTTATTAACTATAACACAATATCAATAATCTCGACTATTTAATGGGGAAAATAGTGATGTTATAATGACTCACATTTTCAAAGCCTTTTCATTGGTTTACACTCTCAAACAAACATATACTATCAACATAGATTCAGCATACATTCAACATACATTTAGCATACATCCAACATACATTCAAGTAACCCATATTATTGTGTCATCACAACTGACTTTACACAATCAATTTAATCAGCAATCACTCAATAATTATTACGCAATTAATCTTAGTTACTTCTGTTAGTAACAAACAATATTGATTACATAACTATTCCTAATCACAATACAAACAGGCAAAAGTTTTGTTAATAATTGTACTCTGGATAAATCAAAAACACTTTTTCTGTCTATCACTATATATTATTTAAACCTGAAACAAAGCTTCTTTTTAGGGTGTTAGGTTGCGTATTTACTTCAGATTTCTAAAGCAAACACAAAATAAAAACTTCAAAACGTTATTCAAAATAAAAAGTGTAAAAAATTGTATTTAAATAGATTTTATTTTTTTATTTTTACATTTACAAATTTTTACTTTTCATTGTTTCTTAAATGTTAATTATATTTCAAAATTAATAGTAACATGATTTTTTATGAATCGCAATATTCTTTCCTAATTAAAACAAATTATCAACAAAAATTTCTTATGCTTCCACATTTCTTTCACATTTTTTACCACACGTATCCTCTAGAACATGTACTTTTCGATTTTTTTCTATGATCTGTAATATTTTCTTTGATCTTTTGTTCTAGATTCCACCTCGACCAGTACCTTATCTCCCGGAAAGAACTGTCGTCGCATTATGATTTCATTATCCCGGTCATGTTGAACTGTTTCACTATTTCTTCCACTCCATTTTCCCTTACTGATGAGTCTTCCAAAAAGGATTTCAGTTGGACTCATTTTAATTGTCGCCTGTAATGCAGATTTTAACTCGATTTCTGATAGAATTTAAACCCAGTCTAAACTTATTGACAATGTCGCGTTCTCTTTTGTCCTGTCCGAATATGTTTTACACTTTTTTTTGCATGTGAAGCATTGTTAATTAGGTCACGTTGCCCTAAAATCAATGTTCAATCGGCAGTCTCAAACAGCTTATTGAGAATTTTTGATTAGCATGACTTCATGTAATCGATTACATAATCATCATTTTTGCATTTATATACAGGTGAATTGATTATTAATTAGTGACCTGAAGATGACGGTAGATCCGTCGAAATATATTGTCTTGAAATATATTTTTAAATGGATGACTTTGGTTATTAAATAATAATAATCATTGATTTACTAATTTGAAGTTTGGTGAATTGTAGTCACCATTTAAAAATAATTTTAGCTGGAGTTCGAATCAATTGTGTGTATGTGAGGGGGGGTGAAACAAATTGAATATGTAATGTATGTAAAAATGTGTGATATCATTAGCTTTGTTTGTTTAAAATCTACAATAAGAAGAGTGGGATTGGAATGTGTGTAAAAAAAAGGGAAAATGTAAATGAAATGATTATGTGTGAATATGATTGCGTGTATGTATGTGAATGTGAATATGATTGGTGGATGTTTGCATGAATATTTGTTAGTTTTATAACAAAAAACTTTCACAGTTAAAAAAAATGTTGATAAAATTAATAAAGTTTGAAATGGAGGTCTTTTGTTTAAATGAATTGAAATTTCATCAGAAATATTTTTTTGCTTTGATTTGATCTCAGAATTTGAATTTGAACTGTTTTTTTTCATTTAAAACCACAATTACAAAAAATGTCTGCTCGAAGCAAAATTCTAAATAATAAAATAAAATTCTAGTAATAATAAAAAATCTCATAAGAAATGTTCGGAAAACCATTCAAATTGTTATACTCGGGTTGAATAATCCAGCCGCATTGACTAAAAATAATAATAAAATAAAAATGAACAAACTCATTTTCATGAAATCAAAGAAATCGATTACAAACGAAACAACTTTTTTATCATAGACACGATTCTGCAACAAAGATGATTTCTTTTTTTAAATATATAATTTATTTCAATGTTTTTTAGTTTTTTTTCAAAAAATAGTATTGTAATCTCTAAAAAATGATTTTAGGTAGACCATGGAACAATTAATATCCTCACAATCGTCAGTTTAAAGCATATATATTTAATATATTTATTAATATATAGCGATATAATTGCAATGTTTAATTCCCGTAATTTAATTATTCAATGTTCGTAATTTAAATATTCACGATTTGTTGTCTCAGTGATTTAATTAGATTTTCTACTTTTTGCACTAGGTTGCAGTTCCTTTTTTATTATTGTTCAGACGAGTAATCGATCAAAGTTGTGTTTAAATCAAAGTTCGATTGCTATTTTTTGAAAATTGGTAAGCCAATATCCGAAATTAATTTAGGAATTAGATAATTTTTACTTGTTTCATGACCTTCTTTTCTGTTCGTAAAATAAATTTTCTTATGCCTATTAAGAACACAAAAATGACTTTTGATATTTTTATTATTACAAGAAGTTTGATTGTCCTCAATCTTTTTCAAAGCTTTCGGAAGATTGCATCTGTCTAATTAATTATTTAAAAAATATTAATTCAATGTATTTATTTAAAAATTGTAAATAAAATCAATTAACTTATTTTAAATTTTACAATTATTTTAAAATAGAAATAAATTTAAACATTTTATATTTTCAGATAATAAGAATTAAAATATTAATCAACCATCTGGGTAGGAGAGACACATTTACAAATCAACATACAACATTCAAACACAAAACATCAAACATTCAAAATATTTCTCTTTTTGCCAAATTACCTTTTCCTTTTATACTTATCCTTCTGTTCAAAAATCTTCTCTATTTATCAACTAAAATTATTATTTTCATTTCTTACATAGTTCTTTTGTTTTCCATTCTTAATATTTACATTTTTATTTTTATATTTATTTTGCCTTTCTAGCAGTCAAATTTGGAAAAGTAAATTTATACAAGCGATTTAACGAAAGAAATTTAGTCTTGTATTTTATGTTGAATGTTGATTAATAATATTTATATTATTTTGGCTTTTATCGGTTTCAATCTGATTTTTTTATTACTTCCCTGTTACTGTTACTTGAACTTTTTGTTAAATATTTAATTTAATATGTTTAATTGATATAGAATAAATCTATAACATTGACTTTACTTGTGATATTTATAGTTTAATTTAATAATTTCAATGGTAAACTTTAAACAATAACAACTTTTATAATTCAAATTAATATATTATTGAAAAAATTATATTTTTCATAATTGTTTTCTCTTTCATTCAATTAATTTTATATTTTTAAAGATTATTAAAATAAAAATTAAAAAAATATTTTGATATCATGCTTTGCCTTTGAGTCATTATTAAGCATCCCGATGGAAGGAATTGCCCGAGGGTCTTAATTCCGCCAAATCATAGAACGAACAACAAACAGATCATTTTTTTAAAAAATTAACATAATTTTCATCGTTAATAATTTACAAATATTTCTTCTAAAACAAATGTTTTATTTTATTATTTTATTTAATAATATTATTTTCAGCACACATTTTGTTTTTTTGTTTCAATTTTCAATGCTCATTAATCTTTATATTGTTTTATTTGTATTTTTTGACAAATATATGTGATGTTAATACTGGTTACTTTTAATTGATTAAAAAATGTTTAAAATCTGATCTTTTCTTTGGATTTTCTTAAATTTTTCCTCACAAATTATTTAAAAGGTATTAATATATATAATATATAACCTTTTATTATATATTTGTAACTGGTATTTGTATTTATGAATATTACTAACGGGATAAATTTGCCGGTACATTCAAACAAAAATATTTAAAATAAAGTAAAATCTCTTGATATCAATGTCCTGTAATTGGGAGAGTATACTTGTAAGAAAAATCAGCAAACTCGCTGATGTTTCATGTTTAGAAATATATTCTATTCAAACTAACAATATCTACATACGACATTAAAATTTTTATCTTATAACATTTTCTAAACATTCGAAAAGGATACAGTAGATAATGACTGTGAGTTAGCCGAACAAAAATGCTGACAATACAATATTGAATATATATACAGGAAACAATATTTACCTTTCTTCTATGTAATAAAACAATATGAAACGATTCAATGAAACCTAAGTTTAAGGAATTTGTAATCAAAATCCATAATGACAAAAAAGATAAGGATTTAACGTTTTTTTAAAACAATCATAGAAAAATATTTGAAAACACTGACCCTGCATGAACTCATAAGGGCAACATATATGAGATATGACGATAGTCTTCGTGCTTCTTATAATATTTCTTGAATGATCGTGAAGTCCGGAAAGTCGCACACTATTTGAGAAGAACTTATTCTACCAGCTATAAGGAAGGTAATAATGAAAAAAAATCCACTGAGTAATAAAACTGTACGAAGAAGAATCGACGAAATGGCTCAGATTGTAGAAAACTCTTTATGTGACGATTTAAAAACATCTGAATTCTCTATCCAGCTAGACGAGTCAATATTATCAGGAAACGAAGCTTTACTCTTAGCTTATCTGAGATTTGTATAAGAACAAAAAATTTCCCAAGAATCTTTATCTGCTATATGTTTGGAAACTGATACCAAAAGTAAAACGTTAGTTACTGAATTAAAAAGATTTTTCGATACTCTTGACTAATATCATTTCCATTGCTACTGATGGTGTTTCGGTAATGATAGGACAACACCGATGCTTTCTGGCATACTTAAAAAAACTATATCTAATATATTATTGATACATTGTGTCATTCATCGACATTATTTGGTCGCAAAAAATGTTAGTGAACGTTTGCATGAATCACTACGTTATGTTATTACAGCTGTTAATATAGTCAAAAGAAATGCCTTAAATGAGAGATTATTTGATCAACTTTGTTTAGAAAATGATGATGAGTATAATCGTTTACTACTTAACACAGAAGTACGTTGTTTATCTAAAGGTGCATTTTTTGGATCGCTTCTATTCGCTCTTTGATTCAGTGTTGGAATTTTTGGAGAGTAAAGACAATAATTTGCACACAATTTAATTATCTCAAAAAATGACATCGCTTACATGACTGATTTATTTGCCACATTTAACGAGACTAATTTTAAACTACAAGGTTAAACTTTAAATTTCATTAAAACTAAAAGTAAAATATCTGCCTTTGTTGCAAAATTTTTGCTATACAAACAAAACTTCGGAAGAGGAGGATGATCTCAGTTTCCAAATATTTCAAAATTGCAAAACAGAAATGAAGATTTTTATGCTTTGTGTCAACACTTAACGGTACTTCATTCGGACCTTGATCAAAGATGTGAAGACATTCTTCATTCGGATATTCTAGACTGGGTGCTAAACTTTTTACCAAGTAATCAAACACAGAGCACAAATCCTGATGAATATATACTAATGCAGGAACAACTTATTGAATTATCCACAAAATGTTCGACAAAATTAACAGTATTCGAGCAAATTTACACTGTTAGTTTTGTCAGTTTAATTTTGTTCGAACAGCGCAGATTTGTCACGATTTTTCTTGAACAAGATTTTTTATTAAATAAATATTGTATGATTTGAATTCGCCAATTAATATTCTTGTTCGATATAAGATTTATTTAAACATTCATTTCAATTGGCTTGATGTATGACCGATCAAAAAAATGATCATAATCTCCTAAATCAATTTCAAATATCAAGGGGTCCGTACAATGGGACCGATTTTTCAGATGATCCCCTGCATGCCTCTGCTACCACTGGGCGCTTTTCGGGGCAACTCGGAGATGGAGTGGAACACAGGGTTTGTGAGAAAGTTTTGATTATGAAAGGGAGCCCGTTTGACAAGTTGTGACTAAGAAAAGGGGTTCGTTGGCCAAAAGAGGTCCGGAACCACTGGTTTAGAGAAACGTCCAAGAAAGTTGATATCAAACTGGGCATATTTACTTCGAGCAAGAAATTAGAGTGAAAAATGTGTCGCAGAAACGGAATAATCGAAAAACATCAGGTGGACACAGATGGAATTGCGGGGCGCGTATTTTGCAGATTTCAAGCGTTTACACTGTGTCGTTTTTAAAGAAATGACATTTTGATGATGAGGGGATTTATGGATGCTCGGGCATTTATGAGGTGGAATTGGGAAGAATCCAATTGATTGGGATCAGAAAACGGGGGCTTTGAAATGGAGTGGCCGTTTGCTGGGACCATTAAGTCAGGCAAGCAGTAAGCGTCAGAACTTGGTGTTTCACTGTGCAATTTGAGGGCTGATGAGAACAGTGTGGGATCGCTAATGTGGTACCAAACGTGCTCTCTCTGCATAGTGTTCTGAAGACGTTTTTTAGTAGGGGGCACAGAAGCCATCAGCCACTGGTTTATAAATTAAACTAAGATAATTGTATATTCTCGTATATTGAGTGAAATGCCACATACATTGCAGAGACTTCAGGTCATCTCTGTAAGAGAATCTAGGAACACAATCGGAATTGGACAGGAAGCCGTGTCTCCTTGTTATTTTTGATTGAGAAGAATTTCTTGAATAGGACATTAATTCTGTTTTATCATCGTGTAGCACAAATAGATCATCTTCGAGACAAATGAAATTCGTATACTGATCGAATATTATAGATATTTGATTGACCGAGTCTGATTGAAAGGTAGAATAAGCCAGCTGCTCGAATTTCTCTTTGTTGATCGGACTGATGAAATTGATATGATAACTATCATATATCCCGTTATCGATGTCTCGGCATATTTTTGTGACATTTTCGTTCGTCGGCAGTGCGAAATAAATTGTTGGCTCATCCGGAATCGCTTCACCCTCGGAATTGATGTTTAAACTAATAGTCATTGTGAGGAATATTTTAAATTTGGTATGTTGAAATTGGTTTGTTGAATTTTGTATGTTGAGTTTAGTATTTGGAAATGTGTTTCTCCCACCCAGATGGAAAATTGATATTTT
>MQRK01251439.1:4897-18110 GCA_001938485.1 Girardia tigrina | reverse complement strand
TATATATATATTTAAAGTACATTTTACAAAGAAACCAGTTTTACTGAATTAATAATATTAAAAATATTTATGTAACTAAAATTGCCCGACCATTTATGTATAAGTAAACAATAGTTATTTTTCTCTTCATCCCTCGCCCGATCCACTCAATTGCAAGTCGACAAACAAACTGTCAAGTAAATAAATAAGTTATTCTTTGACATAAAATAATTATCTGAGACTTCTTTGTAGATTTATTATATAAAAATTGTTTAGAAATCGAAAATATTCGATTTATGAGGAAATTTACATTCAAGATAAAAACCAATAGAGAAACCTGAAAATGATTCTGTTATATCTTAAATTAATAAATTATCTACTTTAACTAGTTTCAATCATTATATATAATTCATTTTGTTATGTACCGTGTCGCCCTATAACAACCCTATATTGAAAAAATCAAAATTAAAATCAACCAAATACCAATAGATATTTCAAGGTGCAAAATCAGAAAAAAACTTTAAAAAACCGACATGAAAAAATTGACAAGCCTTTTTTTTATTTCTTGTTTACCTAAACTGTGATATTATTGATTTCTGAAGATTCGAATATGGAGTTTATTATTTGTCGATATTTTAAAATAAAAGTACTCTCATCTTGTTAATTTTGGTTTTGAATAACACATGATTTTCTACGAAATTCAAATCCAGTTATATTTTGGGGTTCGATGTAGGCAGTTCATTTTTAAACTATCTAGTTGTTCTGCCCGATTCCCAGGTTGTCCCGAAGACCGAACGATGGTAGCAGAGATGCACAAAAGAATTTGGAGCTCGAACTCGTTGTGCTAGGGTCATTTTGTTATTCGAGGATTTAAGTTTATTTTATTTTTTAAATTTCAAAGTTCAATAATTCGTCACTTTTAGAATCGGTGCACTCCACCAGAAAGAACAGACAATTCCATAAAATAAAATTATATTTACAATAAATCCAACAAACACAATTGATAAAATCAATTTCCCACAATCTGACAAAGTTTCTCAATAGTTACTGAATACGAATTTTTACTCGACGAGATCCAATATCCACAATCTGATTAATATTATTGATACTGTTAAAATCAGAATATTGATTTGATAAGATCTAGCTTCAACAATCTGATTGAGTTTTTCACTGATTTCTGGATCCGAATATTTTAATGAAAAATCGTAATACGCGCTTTCTTAAAGATACGATCAAAAATTTTGATTATTTAAACAAAATATTTTTGAATCTTTTTCGTTTGTCATTTGAGGAATTATTTGAGAAACTATATTATTTTAGTTTTAATAATACTAAGTCGGTATTTCTAATTTATTATTTAGTAAAATTTAATTTAACTTTATTTAATATATCGCTTTTATATTCTACTAAATATTTTTGTTAATAACTTTTTATTTACTAATGTATTCAATGCAAAAATTTTCTTTTATTTTTCAAATTCCTAACAGTCAATAAAAATAAATATATTTAGTCATATCAAATCCGTTAAATTTGGTTAATTGAAATTTTTATTTGAATTATTTTGTATATCGAGAGAAAATATCGTCTTACAAAATCAATACAAAAATTATTGGTAATAGTAAAGGATAAGAACTTATATTATTGTGAAAAACAGAAAATTCATAGACGAAATAAACTCATAAATCACAAATTTAAAAAAAGACCAACACACACATTGGCTCGCACTCTCTCCTTATTCGACGCACAAAACAGAGGCACTCGAGCTGGCCCTTCGAAAAAAATGAAACACCGAATAATATGAGTCAATGAGTCATCGTTTAAATTTTCTTAGTTCATTTTAAATAAAAATTGTTTCGAATAAAGATTTGAATTTATATTTGTAATTTCATTTAATTCATTTATATCTAATTTTTATATAATTTTAAATTTTCTTTCTTTAATTTTCTTTATTTAATTGTTAATTATAATAATTATTTTTAATTAACATATCAACATACATACAAAAATATATCAAGCGGTAATAAAAGGCAAAATAATAATAGATTGTGAGTCGTAGTTCGCCAATGTTCTCGAAAATTAAGAATAAATGTCGATTGGATTTGGCAGAGAAGATGAAAGAGATTATAAATAACGATAATAATGTAATAATAATTTAAATTCAAATTCCGTACAAAAATGTTCGACAAATTAGAAAATATCAAATCTTACTAAATGTCATAATGAATTGGATCCCGAGAAATTGTGAAGGGAATTTCAATATGTCTTCAAGAACTATTCAGCGATGGATTGACCCAGCAACCCAAAAAAACAATACTTTCGCCATTCTGGGATCGAACCCTGTTGCGAACAAGTTTTAAGTGATTTGTAAATACAATAAATATAATTCAATAAATTTATTAAATTCAGCACCAGTAAATAAATGAAAAAAACAAATTTAAGTACGAAAGCAAATTTTGGCAATGTAGAAAATCTTTGACATAATTAGTATTATAATTTGATTATATTTCATTTTATTTGAATTTGATATTTTTTATATAAAAACACAAAACTTAAGGAATACTCAAATGATATGACTTTGTCTGCAAATATATATTTTTATAGATTTTTCTTATCATTACTTACGAAAGAGAAGCTCACGTTTTTAGTCGTACTATTCATAACCTAGTAAAACATAAGCTAGACATTTAGGAAAAAGTGGAAGACAATTACAGTCAGTCCACTACATGACCCAGGAAAGGCATTTATTAATTTTAATCTTTTCTACATTTTTTACAAATTTTTACCTTCCTTTCCATATTTTAATAAAAAGACTTTGGTAGAAGGTTGTTCAACAGGCTCGAAAATATATGAATATTTAAAAAAAATTAAGAGACAATAAAATATTATTTTCCACATATTGTTCTTCAAAATAATTCCTTGAAATAGACATTGATTCCTAAAAATATTATCAATCATAAATAATTAAAATTAGCAAAATTATTTTTATTTTGAAAATAAATGAAAACTGTACACTCGAGAAAGTAACAAAATTTGTTATATAAATTTTATTTCTTTTACTGAATAAAATCGATAAAATAAAACAACTCTTTTAGTTGAGAAATATATTTGCTTAATGTTGTTTTAAATACAAATTATCATTTATTTTAGTTCATTACTTTTTGTTCTCGAGAGCGATAATATTTTTTTGTATACGATATTTTTATAAATTTTAAAATTATACATTTTAAAAATTGATTCAAAGTTACTTATTGAAAAAAAATAATTTTTTTATATTTTTCTTTTATTTATTCTCGGGAAGGATGTCAAAAAATTTAGATTATATTTAATTTTAGTATTTATTTTAATTTTATTTTTATAAACACCTTTTTTCAATTCTTTTTATTAGCTTACTTTATATATATACAATGCGTTTCATATTACTGAAGCGGTTGTATTTCCGAGTATTTTGCATGAGTGCTATCTTGCTTGCCTGTTCAGTACTTTGTTTGTACAGTATTTTATATCAACATAATTGATAATGTTCTTCTATCATCAGCTGATTTGTGGTTCCTCCAGGGGCAGTGAGTCTTCCAAGAGGACAACGCCCCCTGCCACGTATCCATGAAGACACGTCAGTACCTCGACAACTACAGCATCCATTGCGTGGAATGGCCATCCAATTCATGCGACATGAAACCCATAGAAAACTTTTGGACACATTTGAAGCAACGAGTTTATGAGAGGCCAACTGTAAATACAGAGAAACTCATTGCATGCATTAAGCACATTTGGAATACTGATGCCTATTTTCAGACTTTCTGTAAAACAGACGTTGAATCCATGCCAAATAGACTACAGTCTTGTATTCGCAATCGTGGTGCTTCCTTACAGTCACTGATTATGTGTCTTTATTCAGTTTGCTGCTTTTTATCTGGTTTCTGTTTATTCTCAATATAGTACTTTTCAGTAATTAGCATGCATTTTTATCTCCGTTCTGAGTAATATGAATCGCATTGTATATATATATATATATATATATATATATATAATGAAATTTAGAAACCTAATTTTAAGTCTTTTTCACCAAATTATGCACACGTACTCATTCTCAATAACAATAAATGATAATGTGCAAATTTGATTAAAAAAACTTTCTAAGATCTAAGAATTGGAAAGAAACGGCTAAATCAGAATTCCTGAACAATATTAATATAAAAAGATCTACTTATAAATTATAAGTAGTTTATAATTAGTAAAAAGAGTAAAGATAGAAAGTAAATGTAATAGCAATTTTCACTTCATAGTAACAATCCCTTTTGTTATCATAATTTTAAGTTATTATTTTTAGAATCAAAAAAACAATCTTGTTTCGATATGCATAGGTGGAGGTGGAGTCTAAAAAGTCATTTTTGTATAACGTATAATTGGGTTCGGATTCAAAAATTAAACTTATGACGCTAAACTTTCGCACTTTTTTTGCACAAACAATTATAAATAAAAATAGATATAAATATAGATATTTTTATTTCATTTATAATGAATTTAAAATTTATATTTTTTGTTAACAATAAAGAGTTATTTTATTTAAATTTTGTTACATCTTTTATTAAATTTCTATTTTATTATACATTTAAATTTAACCGTTTCTCAATTACATTTCCCCATTCTATCAAATAACATTTTCATTTCGTTTTCATAATTTTTTAAAAATTATTTTTAGATTTGGTAAAATAACGTTTTTAAATATCAATAATTTTAACATTTAATAACATTTTAAAATAGCAATTTTTTATTAATTTAACAACTTTTAAATTACCCTAAAAAATAATAAAATATTATTTTATATACTAATTTCGTTTTTGGTTCAATTAAAAAAATTTAAAATTCTATTTTCAATTGTTTTCATTTAATCCTTTTTTTTAATGAAAGTTATATTTTCATTTAGTTTTAAAGCAATTATATTTTAATTAAAAATTTGTGAATTAATATCATTTTTCATTTGCTTAATATTTACATAAATGTTACAAAATAATTTTCTAATTAATTTATTAGTTTTCACATTAAATTTTACGTTTCATATAAAATTATAATTGATTTTATTAATAAATCGATTTATTGGTTTTATGTTAAACATTAGAAATTAATTTTATATAAATTACTTTTTTACGCTATTTTATAAAAATCTCATTTTAACATAATCTATAAATCTACTTTTCGAAATGTAATTATTGAATTATTAAATTGATAAGATTTTAAAATCGAAAATTTTATGAACTCCAAAAAGCTCCTAACACGTATTATGTAAACGAGATCATAGAAAAATCAAAAATTATATAATAACAATGATGATAAAATTGGTTTTGATTCTCTGAAGGATAAAATAAATTCAAAAATTATATCATGAAATGCGAAGAGTCTGTTACATTTTAAAATCATGTATTAATAATGCAAGGTAGGGATTTCGTTCAGAGTTGAATATATAATTCCAATAGGATTTTGTTCAAATTTAGTTTATCGGTATAACTGCAATGGGTGTAACCGAATAGATTTGTCGTCCTCTGTAATTTTTCCTGTTCTTATTACTCTCTATAAGTAAATATAAATGGTGTATGTTCAAGATGAACAGAGAATCACACCCTATTTTAAATTACTGTAGCATCACAAATGAAAAACAAATAAAAAAGGAAAAAAAATATTCTTTAATTAATTATAGATAACTAATTTTTAATCTTTTAGTCCACCTACATCTACCAGTTTTGCAACATTATATATTCATGATTTGTCAATTTAAACTTATTTTTGCAAGACTTTTAGAAATAGTTAATTTTATAAGTTTGGCGACAGAAAAAGTATAAAAAATTTTTATTATAATAGTAAAGTTCATACAAATGGATTATATAAATTATTTGGAGGTTGTCCATAACTCACTGGTGACATCAGAAGTTTACTGTCGCTTTCCTTTCCGAATTGCATTTTTAACTTCTCTTTAATAATAGCTATTCTAATCATAAAAGATAACTAAAAGTAGATAAGTGTCGCTACAACTCATTTTCGCAATCTAAATAGAAAACATTCATTAAAATAATTTTTAATTAATGACAATAGATTAAAATGCAATTCGTTAACGTTTTTACGCATACTTTCAGTATGACTTAATGCCTTTGTGACTTATATAACGTATTATTAATCAAACGTTTAAGCTCCTTATGCAAAAAGAGGTCGTTTGTCAGGACGCTTTAACAATCAATCTGTGGTAAATGACAAAATTAAAACTGTAATTACGACTATATTTAATGAATTTGTTAATTTTATGAAATAAAGTTTTATGATAAATCGGTTTTTTATATATAAAAATTTTAAATTTAATCAAAATAAATTATATTTTATATATATTTTCCCCAAATAAAAGAGTTTTCAATAGAAAATATATAAAAGTCTATCCATAAATTTAGTGTAAAAGGGTGATTTCGGTGGACAATTTAGAATCTATTTTCCAAGATGAAAACAATTTTTGTTCAAAAAGAAGAGTCTTAAAGATTAAAAGTTCATAGTTTTCAACACTATTCTAAGTTTCTTAGTGATGTTCGGAAACTCAGGCGCGAATCAGGAAGCGTACCTCATGGACTCCTCCATGATAGCACTCCCATTCACATGTACCTCTTCACAACAGCAAAATTGAATTAAATGGATTTGAACTGTTGATGCACTTTCCATGCAGTCCGAATTTAGCTTCAAATGATTTTGTATTTTCTATTACTTTCATGAAAAGTCTTAAATGCCATTTTTTGCTAATATAAAAAAGCTGAGAGTTACGAATATTTTGAGTAGGCTGTCTTTTAATTACTTTGAAAATGCATTTGATGATCTCATTTTGCACTGTTATTGTATAATAAAAATTAATTTCATTGTCACGTTTTTTTATAGTCAAATCTTAAGATGTGTGAAAAACTCCACATATGAAAATGAAAAACGTTGGGGTTTGAAAGTTTTGATGAAGAAATATATGTTGCTCTTTCAAATATTGAGCCAAATATAAAGCATTTGTGTTCATTGAAACAATCACAAATTATCATTAACAATTTAAAAACAAATTGAAATTAAAAAACTTTTAAAATGCATGCATAAATAAATAAATTGAATTTAAATGACATGTTGATGACTTATTTTGTTCCATACGTTTATGGTGTGCTGAAATTCTGAATAATTCTGAAATAGTGTAAATAAGTTACGGAACACTTTTATCAGGCATCAACTTCGCAAGCCAGGCAGACATACTTCCACGCAGAGTCCCCGGGGAAACTAGAATGGATTCGACTCTCAATGTCGGCTTAAGTGTCTGATAGCTAGCCAAAAATTGCGGACCAGCCGACAATATATTCGTAACAATGATGAGCTAACAATCCATCCACTAGA
Organism: Girardia tigrina; assembly: GCA_001938485.1. Lineage (NCBI taxonomy): Eukaryota > Metazoa > Platyhelminthes > Tricladida > Dugesiidae > Girardia > Girardia tigrina. The sequence continues at coordinate 10,739 of MQRK01251439.1, read as the reverse complement.
CTTAGCTTTAGTAATCTGGTTATGAAGGCGAGTAATGACCTCACAGTCGATGGTGAGAAAAAATTGCAATAAATGTAGATGAATCAATCTTGAGGAGCAGTATTGCAATAAAGCTGGTTATCCGGCCGAGTAGTACCATGTCAATCAATGCATATAGGGAGTGGTATGAAGGCATCATCACCGTCGCAGGCCTCATAGAAAGCCTCGGGCACAATGCCGTAAAGGAGTAGAGGTGCACGTAGCACTGATATATACATTCATTAAATAATTAATAATTATAGTTTTGGTTTATAGTTTTAAGGAAACTCACTAATTAAATTTTATTAGTTAGCTCCCTTAAATATTATATGTTAAATATTTTAAATATTTAAAGTTTTTATTGGATTGAGTGTTTCTTTATTTTGAAAATATATAATTGAGGTTACAAAATAAAATTTTAAACTGAAAATCAAAAAATCTTACATATTTTGTAAAATTTATGATTAATGTATTTTTTAAAAAAAATATAAGAATGAAAAAAAATTGAAAAAGTAATTTTTTTCTAATTAATAATTAAAAAATATGTAAAATAAATAATCTTCTAAAGTATAAAATTGATAGTTAAAGAAATATTTATGTAAATTTTAGAATTAATAGAAAAATGAAAATTCTTATTTTAAGAAGTATATATTTAACCCTTAAATGCATGATGATGTATATGTACATCAGTGTTTTTTTTCCACACATGATTTCTAAACGGTAATTCAAACACAGTTTTTTTGACTTTAGTAGGTAGTAAAAATAGCTATCTTAGTTTTTGAACGCAGACTTTCATGATATGGCAATTCACTTTTTTAACTGTCAAAATTTGACAGCTTGGCGCAACACTTTAAAATACATTTATTGTTTTTAAAAAGGAAAAATCATGCATTTAACGGTTAATAATAAATTTGACAAGAGATTTAAAGAGATTGAAAATATTTTATTAAATTATAAAAATTAAATTATTTTGAATATCGAGATTGACGAAATCATTAATAAAGTTTTTTTTTGTTATAAATAAATTTTTAATATGTACAATGGGAGCGGTTTTAATTGCATAATGAGAAAAAAGACATGAAATATATATAATAATTTATTTTAGTTGGAAGTTGTACCTCTCTTAGCATACCAAAGTTCTTTCACACATCTAGTAGCTAGTTCCTTCCTAAGTTTCCCTCAGGATAGCTGGTGTTTATTTTTCCGTAGTTGAACCTGTTAAAGCGAATAATTAGAAGTATTAGTGGCAAAATACTCTCAACTTATTTTCAAACTTAAAATGGGTTCGAAGTGCGCCTCCCTTTAATATTTTTGTTGGAGGTGTTCATCGATAACATAGTTGTCTAGTTGGCCATTTTTGGAAAGCAGAACTGGTGATGTGGGATGGACCAAATATGTTTCCCACAATACCTCTATGGGAACATTTCGTTTTCAAACCGTATATTTCAACAAGTTCAAGGTGATCTCTATCGGATTCATGCCTAGGCCACTTCCAGGCCAAGACAACTCGGTTAGTCCATTGTCCTCCAAGTGTGACCGCGTTTTTCTTGAGGCGTGGCATGGTGAGTGGTCTTGTTGGAAGATGCATTCATCAGTGCCATACCAATTCTCTGCCTGTGGAAGAAGAAATGTGTTAAAGAAAAAAATAATAACTTGACAGTATTGTTTGGATGCAATTATGTACAATTCTACCAGGTCATACATCCAGGTCCTCTGCTGGAGATGCATCTCCAGATCATCATTCGAGGAGGATATGTTTGCCGACTTTGCATATGACCTTGTTGAATTCCCTCTACAGCGTGTTGCGTTGCTCAATGATCGGTAAATTTTAATTTATTGTATATTAAAATAAATATTAAATTAATTACAATTTCTTTTATAAACTTTATTTTGATAATAAACATTTTTAAAAAACGAACTTTGATTTTTTTCTTTATTCAATTCTATGATCGATCATTGTTTTTTCATCCTCACGCAGTTCGGAAATTCTCCGTGGGATTTTTATCAATTGGAACTCTAATTCAACCCGTTGAGTCCCAAAATTTTCAATTGTTGGTTAGGTTATGCATAATATTTTATATGGTCCTGTGTAAGAGGGCGCTAAACACCTCTTTTGCATTGGTTCTTTAACCACAGATATTTAGCGTTGTAAAGGGATTTTCGTAGATATTCTTTAAAGTTTTTGTACGCCTTACAGTAGTAATCGTAATTAATGCTTTCGAAGTGAAGACGGGCTTGTTTGATATCTGAGTCGGTTGTTGATGTATCGTGTTCTGTTAATTCTGATAAAAATCGGATTGCGTGACAGTAGACTGCTTGTGTAGGAGAAGTATTAGTCGCGGTTGATGGTGTGTTACACCAGCTCATCAGCACGAATGGGAGTACGTCTAACCAGTTATTGGTATGCTCAGCAAGGTGAAAACGTTGTGCGGTGAAAACGTTCAATGGCGCCGTTCGATTGTGGGTGATATGCCGACGTGTGAATATGTGTGGGATGATGTAGGTTGTGGACAAAGTCAAAGGCTTCTTTGCGCAATTTTTCAGCGAGAATTAGTTGAGTTAAACCTATAATACTGATATCATACCTGATGGTGGTAGTTTTGTTGAAACATTGTATGGCGAATGATGATGTTAGATTGGTTCGCAAGCGTTCAGGGGTGAAAATGGGTGAAAATTCAATTGAGTGGATGGACAGTGATAAGCAATCAGCGACAATGTTGTCTTTCCCTGGAATGTGAATGGTTGGATAGTTAAACTTGGATAGGAAAGAGATTTGGCGTTGTTGACGCGGTGAGGGGCCTTTCATGGTTAAAAAGTAAATGAGTGACTTGTTTTAATTACGAAGTGGTGACCCAGTAGGAAAGGCTTAAAATGTTTGACTGAAAGGAAAATAGATAGTAATTCACGATCAAAAACGGAATATCGTTGTTCGGTGCAGCTGAATGTATATGAAAAAAATTCTAGTGGTTGAGTGACGTTATTGACAATTTGTTGTAACACTGCACCTGCTACGATGTTTGAGGCGTTCGTTCACAGTTCAAGGGGGCATGTTTGACGGGATAGGCTACAGTGTTGAGCTTTTGTAGGGTGGTTTTAACCTTATTGAACGTGTCTTTTAATTCTTCTGACCATTGGATCAATTTTTTTTGGTCTGGAGCTCAATTAGGATAATGAGGCGGTGAGATGAGAGCAGTTTGGAATTTACCGATGGTAATAGTTGACCATACCCAAAAAACTACGTAAATGGGAAACGGTCTTTGGTAAATCAATGGATTAGATTGTTGAAATACGCTCTAGCAGAGGTGAGTGCCCTTTTGTCCGTGATGGTGTGACCAAAGAAAGTAACAGAGAATCGGTAGAAAGTGCATTTGTTCCAGTTAATTTGAAGATTTGCCAGATTGAGATGAGAAAATAAGGTTTGTAGATCTTGTGTATGTTCATCTGTGGTTTTGGAAGCAGTGATGATGTCGTCTATGTAAGGGTGTGCAAAAGGTAGATCAGAAAGGATTTCGTCAATGTGTTGTTGAAAGGTTTGGGCAGCGTTACGGAGACCGAACGGCATTCGGGTATATTCAAATAAACCGAACTTTGTGGGGACGAAAAAACAACGACCGATCATAGAATTGAATAAAGAAAAAATCAAAGTTCGTTTTTAAAAAGGTTTATAATTAAAATAAAGTTTATAAAAGAAATTTTAATTAATTTAGCATATACAACAAATTAAAATTTACCAATCATTGAGCAACGCAACACAACGCTTCTTCGAACAAATTGGCTCCTTCTGCGATCTGCTTCTATCATTGTCTCATCAGCGAAGACAACTTGCAATGAAATCAGATCAAGAGAAGATGTTCTATGTAATAAGAATAATAGCATGTCATTACTGTACTCATTACAGTATTAACCTTGCTCCATATATCTACTGTCCAGTGCACATGTTGCTTTGCACACTGCAGTCGTTGTGCTTTCATTCGATTTGTTAGCAAAGGAATCCTTTTTAATTGATAGGCGAGTCGTCCTACATGCTGCAAATACTCTCGAATTCGATGTGCTGATGCATTACATGCAGGCTCGCCAATTGTTTCTTTCATTTCTACTGATGTCATTTTTGGATCCATCTTGCTGAGTATGATAATGCAATTTGAAAGTCGCTCTCCAATGAGCTTCTTTCTACCACACCGGCTTTTCTTCTGATTTCCAATGCTCCAAACCTGTTTATGCTGTTTAAGCAGACGAGACGCTGTAGATTTTGAGCAACAAACATTATCAACGATTTCCACTTGTGTTTGGAATGATTGGGTAGCCAAAGTCACTATCTGCGTACGCTGTATTGCAGTCAAGTTCATGATAATGGTAATTCTTGGAATTCTTGGAAAAAAACTAAAAAGGGAATTATTATATCATTTTGGCACCCTTTGCAATTGAATTGTTTGATTAATGTATACTGCACGTTACACATCGACTTAATCTTTTTTACAACACATTGACCAGGAAAATGTTATAATATATGGATTTTCAGGATTATGCAATTACAATCACTCCCATTGTAAAATTAATATTTTTTTCGATGAATTCGAATATTTATGTTACTAGCAAAGGTAATTCTTAATATGTTAAAATACGATCAAATGATTAAGTTAATATGTTTAATTACTTTTTAATACTTTTATAGGGTTCTTATAATAATTCACACAAAGATTGGTCAATCAGTTTCTTTTATAATACTTACTACTGACGTTGGATAGAATGCTGTTTTAATAAAAACCTTTTAAACTAATCCTATTAGAAATAATCCTGTTTAAACTATTTTGAACTCGTGCATGGCTGACATTTTATCTTTTTTTATTTTATTCTTGAAGAGGTATTAGAAATACAATTTCAAAAATATGTGCCTATAATATAAATTTTGTGTAAATCAGTTATATTCGTAAAAATATATAAAATTAAATTTACTTTAATTTTGAATAATAATTTATTATTTTTTTAATTTCTATTTTTTATTTATTTTCAGAAAACAATTGAAGATCTTTTTGCCTCTCAAAATAATTTTGTTTCGAAGGATGAGCTGAAAATATTATACGTAAATGTTTTAATTTATTTATAAAATGTAAAACTATATATATAATTTTTTGATGTCTTATTTGCTTTATAATTTGAAAAGTAATAAAATTGTATAAAGTAAAAAACATGGCCAAAATTTGACTAGCATGCATAAAAATGAAAATAAATAAATTCAGAATTTTTGCGTAGGAATTTATTGAAAAAAGTAAATCATAAATTATTTTATATTTTAGAACGCATTTAAGAACAAAACACTGTTTTATATCAATGAAGTACTAAAAATAAATACTACTAAATAAATACGAAAAATAACATCCCAACAGATAATTGCGTCACACTTAATCGCATCACAGATAATCGCTACTTCATTTAATCGGATCACACATAATCGCGTCACAGATAATCGCAAATTAGTTTGAAATAATTCAATAAAAATAAAAATTTAATAAAAATAAAAATTCAATAAAAATAAAAATTCAATAAAAATAAAAATTCAAAAAAAATTTACTAATTTTCAGGAGTACGATAAATGAGCAATTGATAAGAGATATTAGGGTGAGTCATAAGTTGTGGGGCACTCTTTCCAAAGTAATTATCTTTAATTACAATATGAATTGTCGAATCGATATTAATTGAATTTGTATTTTCAGTATTTGTAAGAAAATCATGATTTTATGTTCATTCTAATTTTTTAAACATTTTAGAAAATTATGGAAAAATTTGAAATTAGAGTACTTTTGAAATTTTTCTGGAAAAAAGGTCT
>MQRK01251438.1:42051-54170 GCA_001938485.1 Girardia tigrina | reverse complement strand
GAAAAACACGCTTGATTTTCAAAAATTTATTTTTACAAAAAAGTGAATATTTAAACAAACTAAAAAATTAATAATTTAATTATTAATTTTTTTTATAAGTAGAAATGTGTTTCTACAATCATCCTTGAGGAACTTGAAGAAGTACACTTTGTATTCTTAGACCTCACTTGCGCGTTCAGCAGAATGCCCATCGATCATGTAATCGAGGTACTGCGAAGAAATGGAATGAACTCCAAATTTTGCATCCTGATAAAGGTGATTTATTCCAACAATATATCTGAATACTCATGCAATGGACAGTCAAATTCGGCAATACTCATCAACAGAGGCTTCAAACAATGATGCCCCCTATCCATGTTGCTATTTAACATTGGTATTGACCAAATTCTTACAGAGATCCATAAGAATGAAGACTCCGGCATAAAAATCGAACAATGATTACTTACTGTCTTGCTTATGCCGATGACATCGAGCTAATTTCAAGCACTCATGAAGGTCTATGTAATAGCCTACTGACAACAACGCGTATTCTTTTATTTTACCTCATGTAAACATTTCGTTGTTTTTGTATGAGTCTGACAACTTTTTGTTCTTATGTAATTCATATTTTTCTGTGATAAAAACATTCAGTTTAATCTAATGCGATACTTTCAAATTTTAAGTGCCTTTTTGTTGTATAAGAGTATTCGATCATGTACTGATGAAATTTGTGATTCCCAAAAGGATGTAATCGGAAGAACATTTCAGAAACAAAATCCTATGTCCAAATTTGCTTTTACTAATGATTAAAAAAACGTCAGTGCAAGTGACATGGGCGGGTGACAATAGTGAAAAATCGTTATTTACACGACAAAAGAAATACATTTTTTCGTTACGTTCGCTGAACTGTCGATGTATACTTTAGTGATGATAATGGAAAGACTTTTAAAAACATTACTAAAAGCTTACCCGCTGAAAATGTAATCGTTCGAAGAGAGTATTGATTACAGAGAAATAGTATAGACCATTATAATATATTTTTGTTTTACTCTAGTACAATAGAACGTTCCATGTTATTAATCACTCAAGATGGCGGTGAAATTTGGAAAAAAGTTTATATGGATTTCATTTTTGATCAAGAAATTTAGTTTCATCCATTTAATAAATTATGGCTTTTAACTGTCAACAGAAAATGAGATCTTTACAAATAAAAAAAACAAATAAAAAAGCCAGAAAATGAACCTTGTCACAACAAAGAAAATAGTAAATGTTATCTAGTCTCAGAAATAATATTAAATCCTCATATTATTATTGTATGATTTCAATTTGAATTTAAAAGATTCAAATTGAAATCAATACATAAAATTATAAATTGTCATAGTTTTATTATCTGCAATTATGAAGCAGACAATTTCAGACAATTTCACTGTCTTGACTGATTTTTGACGAATTTTATTACATTTGTTTTTGAGACAATCACCGACACTTGGCTAACGTTTTGACGAACCATTTGACTAAAATTCTACGTATCAATATCAATTCTATATACTTCTATTGTGAAAAATATTAAAATTTGCTCCGGCTCTTATTACGAATATCCGACTGTTTTCAACTCTGTGAGTAACTGTTATACAAATTAAAGTGTTAATTGTTAAAACAAGATTCGTATTTTTATTTATTTGTTGATTTCATTTTTTTGAAATCGTTCTAAACAGGTTCATAAAACAATACTTAATTTGGTTAACCTGGTTAGTTCCTTCTTATACAATATTAAAAAATTACGGATTCACTTCCTTGAAGATTGAGGAACGAATTTTTTAGTCTACAAGACATGGTCAACGAGGCATTCAAGTGGTCAACTTGGACTTCAATGATATTTAATCCATCTAAATCGGGATACTTACAAACAACTAAAGAGGATAACCCCATCTATATAAATAGAGAAGAAATCCCAAAGGTTGACTACGAAAAAATCTACCGATACTAGAGAGTATATTTCACTAGAAAGACCAAAAGCTCACCAACGGATCTATTCAAGGGCATTTTTAGGATTTGGCTGATATTAAACTAAATCGTCTGATCAACTAAGTGCTGCGACTAGTGAAAATTGACTAGATAAAAATTGCGGTAATTAAACTTCTCACACAATAAATGCGTTTGGCTAAAGAATACTTTAATTGACACTGTGATTTTCCATTAAAAGCTCTTATCAAAATTTCTTTTTTATTATTCTTTTAATTTCTTCATCTTTGGCACTCTGGAGCCTCAATATCATATCTCAGAGAAACACAACAATAAAAAATAACACACACAGTCGTAAAATAAAATATAATAGCAAAAAAATAAAATACAATCACAATGTGGTAAATGATATAAAAGTAAAATGATACATATAAAATAATATTCTGGGTCCCTACAGACATCATTAGTGACATGAAAAAAATTGCTGCCTCGTCATTGGATCCATGGCAGAAAACCGATGCTTATAAGGTCATTCTCGGATAATCTTTTCATTCAGAAACTACAACATTCCTAACAGAGAGCTGTCAGACTACGGATACCACGATGTAATCGATAAAGACTTCCCAGGTGGATTGGACAAAGAAATCCGCAAAATCATAAAACCAATATGCAGACTGCACTCGACAGCACCAAACGACTACCTTTACGCCGGAAGAGAATACGGCGTTCTCAGACTCATTGAGACAAGAGAGGAATATGTGATGCAGTTGATCATCCAAGCCTTCATTCAAGCCAAGCAGAAACTCAGATACACGTACTCTGTCGCTGTAAAGTAATTATGCCACTGGTCACCGCTAGACACAACGCTGTCAGGGATCTAGTGGTAGAGGCACAATACTTTGATTTACCATACTACGAAATCAAAAAAGATGAACAGAACGATTTCTCCACATCATTCCGAAGAGTAGACCTCCAAATAAAAAACAAAGTGAGAAAGATAATGTGGCTCATCGACATCAAAACACCATATGATGAAACAGAGAATCTCGAAGCCGCAAGAGAACTGAATGAGGCGAAATATTTGACTTTGGAGGAAGAGGTAAAAGTAAAATATCCAGGCTGGGGAATTCACCTGGCAACAATTGAGGTTGGATGTCTGGGCTCACGGCCAAAGAAGAACGATGAGGTGCTCACAGACCTAAAACACAGATATAGCACTCAACAATCTTCGAAGAAGGTGTGTCATATCAAACATCAAGTATTGTGCCTCAACATGGGCGAAACATAACATCAATTGTTTCAACCCATGCTCAAAGCCGATGGACTCACAAAACGACTCCATCCTGGAGCGGATACTAAACATATAGACACTAACTACGTTGTAGTCAAAGTGTTATTCTTTCTACGAATTGGGACCTTCATGTATTACCTTTTTTATTGAAATAAAATTTTGTAGTTAATATACAATGTATACTCATATTGCATCTATATATATATATATATATATATATATATATATACATGATGTAGAGTAATCAATTCTGTCTACGACTAAAATATCTCATAAAAATATGTCATCGAAATAAAAGAAAATTAATAATAATTATTAATAAAAAAATATTTTATTGCAAAATAATTTTCGAATATGGAAAAAAATGATTCATTAAGAAATGTGAGTAATTTCTGTGAATAATAAAAGTCATTTTAATGGTTAATATTTATTAGAAAATATTGAATAATTAATAATTTGTTTGAATTGTTAATGGTAATTCCATAACTATTTTTTATAATTTTATATTTTGTTTAAATAATATTTTTTAGTTACAAATTGAAACAAATCTGTCCTATTTCACAGAAATTATCTGTTAATTAAAGCAAAAATAGAAATTAATTTTGATATCGAATTTCATTTTTTTAATAACTTTGTTTTCATATGCAGAAACATTTGATCTTTTTTCTAAAAAAATATTGTACCATTAACACGTTTTTGTTATTAAAATTTTTTTAATGAATTAAAGATAATATTGTAGAATTTATTATTTCTTCTTTCAGTATTTAATAATATATATATATATATATACTTCTCGTAAAATTTTATAATTAAAATTTAAATTAACAATTTGTATTAAAATTGGTATTAAAATTTTATTAAACAATATTATTTAATTATGTTGTTTTAATTATTGATTTGTTCATAATAATAAATTTTCAAAAGGTGTTGTGTTTTAGTTATTATGGAGAATTCTAACAATGGTGTCAAAAGCTGTTTGCTCGAATGCAACCACACCTTTGCCAAATTGTCGTTGATTGTCGATGAAGCAGATATGTGGTTCCGGCAAGTGGAAGCCATTTTCAAATTATCACGGATCTCTAGTGAAACAACATAATTCCTGAATATCACAGCAAGCTTACCTCCGGTGATCCTCCCTGAATTCCTGGAACATTTCGAAAATAAATCGAAGTCACCATACTCAGATCTGCATGAAGTTATCCTCCAGAATCGGAAAGTTCCAAATTTCTACCCACTTTGACAATTTAGCACTTTGACATTTAGCAACAATGGCTTTGGCGATTGTCATCTATCAGAATATCTCAAGATCCTTCAGAGACATTATCGTTTAGCTGGAATGACATCAAATGATGACAACATTCTTCGGACGGCCTTCTTCCGAGCATTGCCAATTGATACTCAGCGACATTTGTTAACTCATAAATCGTTATCACTGCCTGAATTAGCTCAATTAGCAGACAACCTCATCTCAATCAAACAACCATGATCAATCAATGCCTCCGAAACGAATATTCAGTTCGATCAACGCTTCAGTCAAATTGAACAAATAACAGAAGAAATCAATCTCCTCAAAAAGAAACTCAATGCAAATGGCTATTAACAGTATGATAGAAATATTTGTTATTACCACCGTACCTTTATACAGGCTTCACGTAAATGTCAGAAGCCATACGAATGGAATGCTCGAAATACTTCAGGAAAACTAAGGGTTGCAGAAACTCCGGTATCTTAAACCCATTTCAAACCATTGGATCAAATTTCAGCCATATTTATGGTTCCTGGTATTGCTGATAATCAAGTGATCAACTTCCTCATCGATACTGGAGCCGATGTCAGTATCTTACCGTCAAACGACTTCAAATCAAATTGCAACTCAAACATTCAGAAGCTGGTGTATGCTAGCGGCGAAGATATCACTACAAGCGACACTCGTTTACTAGAATTCCATCTTCCAGGATTCCAAAAGTTTTTCAAATGGTCCTTTATTCTCGCAGATGTTAAACGTTCAATTCTGGGTTCAGACTTATTTGCAATAGAAGATATCAAGGTTGATTGTAAACGCAATCAGATATACTCGGATGGACAGGACCGTGACCGGTTTCAAGAAGAAATCCTTTCATAAATCGGCTTACACAATGTATGGTGCTCAACCAATGCTCAGAATTGAGACTACAGGACCTGCAGTAGCACAAAGATCACGAAAGATAGGTAAAGCAATTTTAGAAGTTGTACAAAAGGAGTTCGATCAACTACTCATCAATGGCACAATCAGGAGTAATACCAGTTCATGGTCCTCACCACTGATCATAGTAAGAAAAAACGATGGCAGTTTTAGACCATGTGGTGATTACAACCTTTTCAATACTGTTATAAAAGCAGACAGATATCCTCTACCAAGGATGGCGGATATATTGGATAAAACATCTGGCAAATCAATATTCTCGACGATGGACTGAAGAAAAGCCTTCAATCAGATCCTAATCCACGAAAATGACATCCAGAAAACAGCAGTAACCTTGCTCTTTGGACGTTTTGAATACGTTACAATGCCTTTCGGATTACGGAACGCAGCGCAGATGTTTCAACGAAACACGGATTCACTACTTCATGGCTTAGAAAGATTTTCTGCATGATATATTAATGATGTGATTATTTTCTCTGATTTTGAAAAAGAGCACGAAGAATATCTTTTGACACTGATCAACATTTTAGCTAAAGCATCCCTGGAGTTGAATAAGGGCAAATGCATCTTTCATTCGTCAACAGTCAAGTTTCTCGGTGTTCAAATCTCCAGTAATGGCATCAAACCTATTCCAGAACGAATCAATGATATCATAAGGATTGAGAAACTGAAAAATGCCAAATCACTCCGTAGATTTATAGGAGCAGCAATTTTCTATCAGTAGATGATACCAAAGTTATCAGAAATAATGACTCCGCTTCACACTATTCTAACAGAAACAAGAGGAAACCAGAAATTCTATCTCAAAAGCCCACAGAAGCTTGCTTTCATCGCAATTAAGCAGAGATTAAAAGAAATTACCCATATGTACTCGTTTGATCATTGCAAGGAATTGATCCTCTGCACGGATATCTCAGGTACAGCAGTAGTTGCCAGCCTTAATCATGAAGTGGACACAAAGCTAGCACCAATTTCATTTTTTTCAAGGAAACTGGGAAGATCTGAGATGAACTACTCTACTTTTGACCGCGAACTTCTCGTAATCTACCTTGCAGTCAAGAAGTTTACACATTATATGGAGGGTTCAACATTCAAAATACTTACCGATCACAAACCGTTGTTGTACATACAATCTTTGAAGAATCCATCCAATAGACAGTAGAGTATGTCAAAGGCTCCGAAATCATTGTCGCTGATTTCCTTTCCAGGGCAAACGATGACCACGAAGAAATATTCAAGTTATATGCTTTATCAAGAGACGAAATTGTAACCAAACAACAAAGAAAAAAAAACGAACTACTCTCAGGATCCACCTTCAATATGCTCATAGATAACGAAATTCTTTATGGCATTGCTGGTTCAAACAAACGTATCATATTAGCCACAAAGTTTCGTTACTAGGAATTTAAGAGGTTACACGGCCTAGCTCATATCGGAGCTAACAAGACTATTGATATTGATCGCTCTTGATATGTATGGTCAAATATGAAATCCAATATTCGCAAGTGGATTCGAGAATGCTATCCATGTCAATCTCAGAAAGTGTCTAGACATACAAAGTCTAAATTCAGCTCAAATCCAGACAGAGGCCAGTTCAAAATCCTACATATGGACATTGTTGGTCCCCTACCAAGTGTCAAAGGTAAAAGATATTTAATTACATTTATTGACAGGCACACACGTTGACCAGAAGCGGTTCCCATCAATGACAATAATGCAGTAGTAACGTCTGCAGCAATAACTAAGGCACTTATATACCTGGATAAGTCGCTTTGGTCCACCAGTGATCATCCTCACAGATCAAGGAAGACAATTCATTTCCAACCAGTTCAAAGAAATCTGCAGGGTATTTGACAAAAACAATCGCCAGACGACGATGTATCATCCAGAGTGCGACGAGAAAATCGAGAGGTTTCATCGGTGCGTAAAGAACGCACTAAAGACTCACTCAGACTCATCTGAACAAATATGGGCCCGGAATCTTCCTCTCGTTATGTTCGGATTACGAAATGCTATGTAATAATAATCCATCGCTATATTAACCCCCGACGTTGAAAATAGACAACTTACTGGTAAATTCAGCTAAAAAAAGTAAAAAAATAAAAAAATTCTTCAAACCCACGAGAATTAGGGATTTCACAACCACTTCATTCGTATTTTTTGAGAACATTAATACAATTTTCATTAAAATTTTTATTACTATCATATTTAGAATCATCACAACTCTCGGAAGATCATTCACAGTTTGGCATCGCCCTAATTGATTTTCTATTTCTTTTTTTAATCATAATTATTCGAACAATTTTTCTAAATCTTTTTAAAATATTTAATTTGTAAAAATATTAATTAAAAATAATAATTTAACCATTTCTTTATAAAAACTGAAAATAATAAAAAAATTATAAAATTGTTAAAAATGAATTTAAATTAAATCTAATTAATTGCTTTTCTTTTTGTTTTTTTAAGAATAATAGACTTAACTTTTATATTTAGAGTGATTGAATATTCGAACATCATTAAAATAATAATTGAATAAGTTTATATTTTTCAAATTAACAATAAAAAATACCAGTTTTCATGTGGGCGGCAGGATCACCATTCTAAGTTCAACATACTTAAAAAAACATCAAGACATTCACACATTCATTCAATCTAAAATATTCCTCACAGTTAGACGTGGGCACGTTTTAAAATTTTCTAAACGTTTAAACGCTCTTCGTTTAGAGTAATAAACGTTTCAAAACGTTTAAACGACGATGCACATAACCATGCAACTGGCAGTCCAGAGAAACCAACCATTATTTAAACAGCTAGGCTGACCCGAGCCAACGGTAACTCTGGGTGCAGGCACACAACTTTGTCATCAGCCGATCACAATATGGCTTATACACCCGAGCTCCCCAGAAGTTTTTTTTACCGAAGCCGCCACTTTCTAGACATGGGCTCTTTTTAAAATTTTTTAAACGTTTAAACGGTCTTTGTTTAGCAAATTAAATGTTTAAAAAACGTTTAAACGATCTCTAACAGCATTGATGGATGTGGGGACGTTTTAAAATCTTATAAACTTTTAAACGGTCTTCGTTTAGTGTAATTAATAGACGTGGGCACGTTTTAAAATTTTATAAACGTTTAAACGGTCTCCGTTTAGCAAATTAAACATTTAAAATTTTAATTATTAGCTTCATCAAAAACCAATACCTTTTCTTCAATACAATACATCTCGTTTTTAAAACTTTTGTACTCAAAAAAATTTAGAAAATCAACAAATATAATTTAAATAATTTTACATCTATCAAAAAAATTTACCGGAAATTTTGATGCAATTCTCAAATATGATATTAATGCTACTTTTCATATTTTGTATTTATAGTCCCACGAAAAGCTCAATAGATTGGGACAATGGGTTCTTTACAAATGAATAGGCCTTAGGTAGCGTGATAAAAGTTCTAAAAGAGTATAACCCATTCGTGAGTTTTGAAATACGAACTTAAGAACTATACGCTCGTTTATAAATCGGTAAACGTTTAAATGTCTTAAAAATTGAAAATGTTTAAACGGCCGTTTAAACGCAAAACGTGTCCACCTCTACTCACAGTATTAATAAAATAAAGGTATCGTGTGGGAAACTTCCAAACCTTGATTAAAAGCCAAGTTTAAATAAAATAATTTGCGAAATTATTTTTTTCAAAATTAAATTTTGTTTTACCGAAATAATTTCAAATATTATTGTTTTAATTAACTTAATAAACGACATTAATTTATCATTAAACTTGGAGTAATTTGTTTTATTAAGTGGCAATAATGAACATCAAATGAAATCATAAAATGATAGATTTATGCCAAAGGAAAATTAATATCAGTCATTTTACCAAAGATTAAACAAAACGTTAATGCATTATTTATTTATTTTTTAAATTGAGTTTAAAATCTATTAAAAAATAGTTTTCTAATTATGTTTTTTTAACTGAAACAACTTTCTTTGATGACTTTTCTGAAGACTGATTTATTAGGATGGTAGATCTACTATTTATCTTATGGAAGATATATAGATGTAGAGACAAAAAATATCTTTTCAAAGTCGTTTTATGTTGTTACGTGATTTTAGATTTTGTATTTGTTTGAATAATTGTAAAATAGTCGGGTTGAATTATTGTGGATTAAAATAAAGTTTAAATTTATMATTCAAAAATATCTTTCTATTAATTTTATAATTCAAAGATATTTATTAATTTTATAATTCAAAGATATTTATTAATTTTATAATTCAAAAATATCTATAAATTTATAATTCAAAAATATTTTTAACAATAAGTAAATAATAATAAAAATTTATAGATATTTTKGAATTATAAAATTTATATATAATATCTTTAATATCATTAATATTAAGTAATTAAAAAACGTTTTTCAATCCCYTTTCAGCGCATTTGTCGGGTCACCATAACAAAAATGAATAACAATAATAACGAAAAAATTGTATTAAATACGACCAAGCACCAAAATTATCCACAGATAAAAAAACAGTTCCTTTGAGTTTGCGAATCGTCATTTGATTCGAAATAAATAAACAAGATTACAACGTAAAAACAATATTCAATATATTCCAATTGATTCTTTTTTATTTTCGATAAATTCTTATAATAATTATTTTTAATTATAATTATTTATTGCGGGGAGAAGAAATCATTTCGTCTTGTCTTTCATTTCTTTGTTCTGTCTTTCATTCTTGGTTTTCTTTTTCTTTTAAATAAAAATAAAACTACTTCCCATTAAAAAAATAAAGAAAACAAATTTACATACATAGAAAAAATAAAAAATGATAATAAATACATAACCGAGTAAAACATACACGGTACAAAAATAAAAATATACATATACAATCATCACCTACTTACATGTCCCTATACATGTTCCTACAGGTTTGGTTGAAGTGGCCTACCCTGATTTTATGAATAACTTCGTCATGCATCTTTTGTACACGGGATACTGATCCATAGGTTCTGTTCATAGCAAAACTTGAATTAAATTAAGAAAATTATGATCGACCTACAAGTCTTAGGATGCAGGTCCTGCATTTTTTGAGAGCCCTACCTTGTTTTTTTTTGTTACCACAAATCAAAAGTCAGTTTTGATTTTGGGTTTCCTAATTTTGCAATTTTTTTCATAAACTAACACTCTTTCTACAACAGAAAAGGGACGATTGAATGTCTTTTTCGCTTTCATGTCAATCAGCCGGAAAGACAATTCTGTGTGAAAGGATTAAAAAATGTACCGCTGGCATATTTTGCAAATTCAAACGCATGGATGACAGCTGACATTTTCTCCAATATTTGCCCTACATTTGATGCCGACATGCGAAAAATATAAACAAGTTTTTTTTACTGTTAAAAATGCATCATTTCATTAATCCACGCAAATCACAAACGTAAAATTGCTGATTCGCCCTCCAAACACCACATCAGCCGCTTGATCATGATTATTCATGCCTTCAAATATCAGTTCAGCTGTGATGAGATACATTCTTTAAATTATGGAGGCATTTAGCAAAGATGAAATTGTTGTAGCTCAAGGAATGGATGTGTTGCGAAAAACTTAGTTTCAACTTGTATCTCCTACTACTATCAATAATTGTTTCTCATGAGGTTGATTTTGTCGCCCAAGTTGAACTTCAAGATGAGTGTCTGGAAATTGAGTACACTGCATATGTGAGTATTCCAAGGCCATTACCCCAAGATATTTCTATTAAAGATAATCTTGAATGCTATAGAAATATGACTGAAACTGAAATCTGCGCAGCTATGAAAAACTATCAGCTGGAGAGTAAATGTAATGAAGAGATGTATAAAGGAGATTCGGTAAATGCTTTGAAGACTTCAGTAGGGCAAGAAAGACACGCCTCTAAAAAGCTGATTTTGATGGCATTGAACACACTGCACAACTGTCTGTAACAGAACTGCAATAAATATGACTCTTTTTTGATGGGGAGTACAACGATCAGGTGTCAATATTGTCTAAGAAGGTGCAAACTAAATTGAACGAGTTCTTCATGAGACAGTCGGCAGCCTAAGCACTTATGATAATCTTGCAACACAAAGAATAAAATCGAATCGTATTTAAATAATCAAAAATCTAATTAGTTTATTTTTCTTTATTAAAATATGTTTTATAACTTTTTATGTACTTCTCTTATATTTATAAAATGCAATTCGTACACATATTTAATATTATGTCAAACTATAGCATATCGAATACTATTGGAAAAAAATGAGAGGATATGAGAATTAATGAGAGGATACATCATATCAGCCGAAATCAAACATGGCTGCCCATCGTACATTACAATGTTTTCGGTATGGTCCGGATAATGTGACATCAACATCAAGTCATCATAACGTCATACTAACTGGATTCGACTGTATTAACTGATATTTATCACGAATGAATAATAGTTATATCTAGAAATGCACTGATTATTATTGATTTAATTTTACATATATAACTAATATTTAATATCAAAATAATTTATTAATATTATTTTAGACTTAAATAATTTTGAAATTTTCAAACAAATATTTTTAAGCCATTGTTTGAAAATGACGAATAGCAGACCTAAGAGATTAAAAACAAATCACAACTAAAAGATATAAATTCGAAATTGTAAGAAAAACTTTTGAAACAGTTGCTTTTATATATATATATATATAT
>MQRK01251438.1:30438-41375 GCA_001938485.1 Girardia tigrina | reverse complement strand
TGGTTAGGTATAAAATTTCTCACATGTCTAGAAAAAAATTATTTTCCTCTTTTTAGTGCATTGGTAATGCTTGAAAAACGTGGTTGTTTTTATAAAAAGTTTTTTTTATTAATAATATTTTAAGTAGTAAATTAGATTTTTGAATTAACGTAAAAGCTAATGTGACATATTTTAAGTGATCATTCTCCAATAATAAGATATTGATGTAACATAGATCTGAGTTAAAAATCGTCGATGTTATTTTTTCTGATGTTATTTATTCGTATGAGCTTGAGGTGCCGACTGCCGGTCTGAACTGCATCAACCGGGACCTCTTCGCTATGCAGGAAAACGTGAGCCGGAATTGTCACCGAACGGGACGTAGGCTGCTGTGAACCAGTTTGGCCAAGTGGCCATCGGTTGACTTCTTTTCGAGTATCGACTTGCCGGCATAATCGGCATCTGAGACGCAGCCCACGTAAGCCACGCATCGGATCCGTTCATTGTCTGCTCCCCATCTGTTCCGGTCGGCCGTCCAGGTCGTGGTTCGCGGTCGTTTCCTCACCGTAATCGCCAATTATTTCATCATCAGTGTATGCGGCTGCCCGCTTCAGCCCGAGGGCAGTTGCTGGAATGTGACTGCCGATGTCGAACGACGGTGGCGACACCGGATTTGAGTTTTCGATCAACCGAGACGCCTGTTTGTGGAATTGATTGTTACTCGTCAAATGTCGAGAGAAAAAGGTGAACATTAATCGATACGATAAAAAATGGAGACCGCATTATTTTCTAAGTTTATTTAAAAGAATTTTACACGAGTAACGTTCACTTTAGTTTAGTTAAACAACGGTTGTTTTTTTCTTTATTGTTTATTACACTAAAATAATATTTATTGTTTTGAATTTTTATCATGGCACCACAAAGCTCTTAGGACAATAACAACAAACACAATAAATAGAGATGATTGACCTAAAGATTGACAGAGTATACGATTCTGTTTGAAATGTTTTTGAAATTCAGAATGATTAGAGCACATTATTTTGCCATTTGATAGCTATCAAGTTAGTGAAGAAAAATATCATTTGATAAATTTGGAATCATTTATAAAAAAGAACATCTAACCTTTAGAACCACAGGTCTTAAGGCAGTGGTTTCCAACCTGTGGGGCGCGAGACTATTGCAAGGGGGCATGTAGCTGTTTCCAAAATATCATTTTCGAATACAAACCAAAAAAATAGAATGTGTCACAAAAAATGAATCAACAATTTGTTTTTTAAAGGGGGACGCAACAATTTTTTTTAAAAGGGGGGCACCGGTACAAAAAGGTTGGAAACCACTGTTTTAAGGTAATCATGATAAATGATTGTTAGGACTCAAGTACTTTGGAAAATTGTAGATTTATTAAATTCAATGATTTAAATAAAACTTATATAAATAATAAATCAAAATCATGATTTTAGAAATAAATTATTGAAATATACGTAGATAAAAATTTATATTTGGTTATATTCGTAAAGTTTATAAAATTTAAAAAATAAGTGTTAACATATACAAAAAATGTTGAAATTAAAAACATGGTATTTTAAAGTTAATAAAAGGCAAAAGATTAAAAGGAATTAATTACGCGTTAGAATCAATTTTGCGTTGGAATTAATTAAAAATACAAATAATAATAATAATAATAAATAAAAATTCAAAAATTTACTCAAAAATATATTTAAGAAGACATAATTACAATATACTGCTACAATGAGCTTCGTAGGTCGAAGTCAATTATGTTGACGTGATTGCACAAAAACTGTAATTGACTTATGTCTCCATTTTTAGTGCCATTTCCAGTTCTTGAGAGACGTTTGACAAGATTTGGGTCACTTTGTCTTGTTGATTTTAAGTTATTACGTATCCCTAAGCTCGTTTTTCTTCTTATTATTTTTTTGTATATTTTTGGATCTTTATTTTTAATTATTAATGTTTATGTAAATTTATTGTTTTTTTTAAATTAATTCCAACGCGTAATTAAATCTTTCACCCAATTAAAAAAATAATAAAAGATATTTTTGAAATTTCAAAACTTCTTGGTGTTACGAAGAAGGATAAGAAATTATTTAATGTTAAAGATCAACGACATGATTATCAAAATTTTAAAAAATGGGAATATTTGTTTAAATTTTGTGTATAATAAATCTACTTAAATTTTTTTCAAATGATTATTATAATGGACAGACGTCTTAACAACTACCAAAATTGAAAAAAATGTTTTGAAAAGACCTCTTAATGAGTTAACAAAAACAAATTTAAACAAAAATGTAATAATAAATAAATAATTCATAATTATTATTATAATTGTTTTATAAAAATACTAATAAAAGTATCAAAATTAAAAATGATAATTATTTAATCTACAGACTTTAATATAGCGAAATAAAGTTCAAACAAAATATTCTTTTCATATTTATTTTATGTATTTTTTGCGCATTAATTTTAACTTCTTTTTCATTTTATTTTAATTTTATTGTCATAATATATCATTAAAATCTTTGACATGCTCGTGTGATACTAAAAATTTTCAAAAAAATCGTAATAAGATAAATGAAAAGGAATTTTAATTTTCAATTTTTTTATTAAAAGAAATTGTGTTGAAAATATTATTAATAAAAAAAAATTTTTATAAAAACGACCACGTTTTTCAAGCATTACCAATACACTAAAAAGATGAAAATAATTTTTTTCTAGATATGTGTGAAATTTTATACTTAACCAAAAACGTGGGGCGGATTTCTGAATTACTGCTATTAGTAACTGCTATGTCCTCTTTACTGCTTTTTAGTAACAATGGATCATTTCTATGCCCCACGTTTTCGGTCAAGTATAAAATTTCTCACATGTCTAGAAAAAAAATTATTTTCCTCTTTTCAGTGCATTGGTAATGCTTGAAAAACGTGGTTGTTTTTATAAAAAATTTTTTTTTATTAATAATATTATTTAACTATTTTTGGTTATCATTTAGGACTTCAAATCTTTCGATTGATTTCGAATAACAGAAATGATAATAAAACCAAAATAACAAAGTTTTATTTTAATAAAAGCAAGTTTTATTTCAAAATAATTTTTAAACCTAACACTTAATTATCACTTGATTTTCACAATATTTGTTCAATTTATTAATTTTTTCCGTACATCCGTATAGTAAATGTTGTAAAATATTGTATTGTCACCGGAAGCAAGCCTGTATAAAAAATTCAGCTCAATTGGATGACTGAAAGTGGTCGAAAAATCAATCGCAAGATTTGTTCCAGACAGACAGACAGACAAGAAACCAAGCTAAGAAAACGTGGTAAAAATTACCAATGTCTCAAGAAATAAAATTATATTTCAAACTAATTGGTAGTAATCAATATATAAAAATATATATTTCTTTTAATTTAACCGTTTTATGGTTTTATATCTTTATTAATTGCTTCAAAAAATAATGAATGGCAAAATACCGGTAAATAATACAAAACGGAAAAATCTAATTTTCCAATAGTTGATGGTTTCTTTTTGCAGTTTTTAAAAAAGAATAATTTAAGTGATACTCAATTTGAATTTAGCTAAGAGAAATAAAATTTCAGTCTTGAGTCAAAATTCAAAACTTTTCTTTCTCCGTGTCGTATGTGTCTCATTTCCTGGAACAATCAACCAATCACATTCAACAGATATCTGTTTTCAATCAATCAATGTTAATTTTTTGAAATAAACAATGCTCCTATTTGTATGTCTTCTATGGGTCGGATTATTTCAGTTTTGTCAATGTAAGAATATTTAAAATTATTCAATTTAAATTTGAATTAACTGTTAACTCTGAATTTCAAATGTCTCCTTAAACGACTTTTACTAAATTTTAAATCTTTTATCCGGTTCATTTATAAGTAATTTATAAATATGTAAAACATCAATCTTAAAACATTAAATTTTTTTTCAAAAATATTTCGTATTAATTTTTCTGTTCAAAAGAAATCGTGTAAAAATAAATTTTAAAACAAAATTTATTCATTTAATTTTTTCGTTTGTTTAAATTCAACGATAATTGTTTAGTAACCATGGTTACGTAAAATGTCTCGATTTAAAATATGCTTAGTTTTGTATTTCTTTTTCATTATCTAATTAGAGTCTGTCAGTAAAAAATTTATTGAATTATTTATTCTTTTTTCATTTCAAATTTATTAATCAACGTTGAAACTATTGAAATTATAAAATTTTGGTAATAATAAATGGGAATTAGTTATTTATTCAACTCAAAATGAAACAAAAACATTTTATTATGCATTTTTTATGTATTTTCTATATTAAAGAAAAGTATAAATTAAAAAGTTGCATGAAAATTATAATGCGGGGATAATATCGATATTAAAAAAATACTTTTTTATGAATTAAAGATCAATAAACTAATGACCTCTTTATTTCGACATCAATTTGAAGTTGGTGTGTGTGTACGTGTGATGGAATAGCTAATGGGTCTCTGACACTGAGTTATTATCTTTTTTGTGTAACCTTTGGTATTTGTGTTTGCTTTCGATCATTCTTGTATCTCTTTTGCGTTTGGTGTTGGATTTTTCATTGTTGATTGTGTCATTGAATGTTGGCTTATTTATTTATTTATTTAATTTTTTCTTGTGTGCATTATTTATTTTTATCCATTATTTATTTTTATACATGAAATAAATGATATATTATCGTCAACGACGATATAAAAAATAAATAATCAACTAATGAATCAATAACGGAAATATTAACTTGTGGAATATCTGAAGTTATTTTGGACGGTATATTAACCAGAAACAATTTATCAGTTAACCATTTTCCCTGAAAACATGAAGGTTTCCAATTGACAATTTGAAAAATTTAATACCAGCGGTTCGTGTATACTAGTTATGGTTTTATTAAAGATTTTGTTAATCGGTGTATTTTTATTTTTTTTTTGAATGTTTTTTTTGTTATATATAACTAAGTTAATCAAAATACTGTTTTTTAGATTAGGTTAGTTTACTCGTCGTTCTATCATTTTAGTAAAGGTGGCGAATTGCAACATGTCTTATAATTCGTAGAATTCGCTACTTTACACTAATAATATTTACATTTTAAATTTATATATATATATATATATATATATATATATATGTGTGTGTATATATAATTATAAATTTATGTCATGCAGTCTTATAAATATTTATATTGAAATTCGAAAATTTATAAAAATCATGACGTATATCCTATATTGTTTAACCTTCTTTTTTATACCTGTAATTAATAGGTTTTCGTCCCATTTAAATTAAATTCAAATCACTGGTGATTATAGCGTTACTTTAAATTCATAGATAGAAAATAAAGTATATTTCTTTTTACAAGTAAACTTGAATTATTTAATCGTTTGTCTGTGTGCTATACATTTGAAGACGATAAGACTAGCTGCAATCCCATTTTCACAAACATTTATATCCACTGGTAGGTTAACGTCAAATATTCTTTGAAAACAAATAATGTAGCACTGGAGAAAACTCAGCAGAATCAATAATAATAATTTAAACTTTTAATGAAACTACTGGAAATCAATAAGCAAAAATAACTTTAATAATTTTCTTTTCAAGTTTGAATTACAAGGATGTATAGAAAGTTCGCCACATAATCCTCATAAATTTAAAAATATAATTTATTATATTTCATCAAGCAATGTTTAAAGTTTCTTATAATATATTAAAGAAAGTAATTATTGATAATAATATTTTATAAAGCAGAAGATCATTCACTTTATACTTTTGATGTATCTTTACTTTTTTACTAATATATATAATGTGTTTCATTTATAGGTATTTTAATAGTAGGGGGAAATGAGAGTTCTACATCAATCGATAAGTGACCCTCCGTGGAGTGTACCCGTTGCCATGTCAACGGTTACCATATTAACGGTTTTGGTTGCCTTAACAACGGTTCCAATCACCTTAGCTAGGGTAACCAATGGACATTTTTAATTAACAACGGATACAGTAATTTAAGGCGGTTTTAACCATGGTAACGGTTACCGTAGAAAAAAGTGTTAATCGATCGCTGCACAGTGCCAAAATGTGCTAATTGATATTTTAAAAGTGCTAATCGATAGTGCACATTGTACTGCACATTTTTAATGTGCTAGCATAGTGCTTTTCAAGCTGCATTTGTGCAAAAATCAATACATAAAAATTTTTAAAAGTGCTAGTGTCAAAAATCTATATCATGTGTTTGATGTACATTTTGATTCTCTATCTAAATGTGCAATTAGAATTTTCATATATTGATTACTTTTTCATATAAATAACATGTGTAAATTTACAGAAAAAGCACATTGATTTTAGAGGTACAAAGAAGCAGAATATCAAAAAAGTGATGATGCTTTTGAATAGGAATCCATATACTTACATTCATATTCCATATCAACATTTTCAAAAATGTGCTGAAATATCGATTTTTTCGAATATTTCTGAAATTCTCAAAATGGTGCTCAAAAATCGATTTTTTCGTATATATATGAAATCCCTATGATATATGTATGTTATTTACCATCAAACAATACCTCATAAATCATCTAAGG
Source organism: Girardia tigrina (assembly GCA_001938485.1). NCBI lineage: Eukaryota > Metazoa > Platyhelminthes > Tricladida > Dugesiidae > Girardia > Girardia tigrina. The sequence continues at coordinate 34,795 of MQRK01251438.1, read as the reverse complement.
TACATCATTAACAATCATAAGTACCTTGCTTACAGTAACCAAGATAAATAACCTTTTATATTATACGTAAAATCTACATGTATAAAACTGCTATTGTACTTAAAACGTGCATAGACATTATACAAAACATCTGCATAATCAGCTAATGTACCTGATCAACTATCAATAGTATCTTGGTTACCGTAAACATGATATATAAACTTTTAATATAATATATGAAAACAATTTATATAAAACCTGTACTATACTTAAAACATTCATGGGCTTTCTAGAAAACAAGCATTACAACATGTATTTGTTATGCATTCATCATGAATTTGTAATGCATTCATCATGTTAACGTAATGAACAGTTGAACATATAAAAAAATATAAGAATACCTAATAATATATAAATTACTAAATGAACCAACTTATCAACCATCAAAATTATATCATCAATCATCATTAATACAATATCAACCATCAGAAATACATCAACAACTGTATTATAATCCCTAACATATACCTTAACAGCCCTAAAAATTATCATATCAACTATCAAATGTACCTCAACAACCATTACAATACCTTATAGACCTTCAACATGACCTTATCAACCTACTTTAAAACTACTTTATCGGTCAAATTAATTACACCATAAATGTTAATATGTACTTCTTGTCTCTCGAATTATGTATTTGACATTCAATTATTGTCACAATAAAGAGTGGTAAATATATTGAAAATCTTCAAAAATAATTTCTTTCTCTTTGCTCAGAAGTGATTTGAAAACAATCAATGTCAGATACTTCAAATGGTGCACCATACCACCTTTCTTGCAATACAAAACATTTATTAGAGGAAAAATTAGGTGTGTGACATGGTTGAAATTTTCACTCAATGTGAACCTCAATGAGCACGTTTAATATCTTCTTAAAATGAAGTTTTTTTTAAGAGTGATAGTGGTAAAACGAAACAAATTTTCATAGTTTGGAATTCTACAGAGGAAACAGAGTGGGAAAAGCAGTCTGCTACTACGTTCTCTCGGCCTGGTATTTGGGTGATCGAAAATTCAAATTCAGATAAAAATGAAATTTGTCGTTTTTGTCGCGGAGAAGATTCTTTCACGTAAAGCCTACTTAGTAGATAGTGGTTTGTCGGAGTTTAACTGTATATTGTTAGCAATTTTAATACAATTTGATCGATTCGGAATCGAGATTTTTTTTGCCACAACTCGAAGAAGTTGCCCGATCGATCCTTTTGAACGATCAAGATGAACGACCAATTAATGAGACTATTTTAATGAGTTTTGGCGCGGTGCGACTATAAGATTACAGTAAAATCCTGAAATATTCGGTCCGACTGGAAATTTTTTAACAGAATAGTTCGGTACCGATTGCAAATTTAGATAGTCTAGTCTTCAGAGAGTCACTTTCACACTTAAAAACACTAAAATGTTTTTTACACAAGAAAATTATTTGTATTTAAATTTTTAAATATTTTTTTATTATATACGTATCTATTTTAAACGACAAATAATTAGTCTAAGCGTGTATTTGGAATCTGAATTTTTGTTCAAAAGGAGGTAAATTATAAATATAAAAATTTTTATTGAGGGATAAATGTTATTTTCGTAATTCGAAATTTACTTATTACAAATCTGGCAGTTTTGCTAGGAAAAATAAAAGAAAGAAAAGAAAGAAACTAAAGGAAACTGATAATTAACCGGTAAAGTCTAAGTTAATAAAAAGTCAATAATACATAAATAAATTTTATAATTGAAGATGAGTAATGAAGTGGAAATTATTACGGAGAAGTATTTTAGAGAATATAATCCTTTCATAACATTCAAACAAATGTTACAGATCAAAGAGAACCGGACGAGTAAAGAATCAAATTGCCGTAGAACTGACGACAATGACTCTTAGAAGACACATAAACAATGAAATTAAAATGATGATTATGGACGAACTCAATCAGCAATATTTGGTTGCTCACAAAGTCCAGTTGTCATTTAGTAACAAGGTGCAAAATTTCGCTGTTCAAATCATCGAATCTGTTGTTTATTTGTTTTGTCTTATGTGTCTTGATCTACTCACCATTTATATTATCTCTCACATCGACTTTCTCTAATTAAACTATCATTAGATTTGATAAATGTCACTCAAAATTATTTATTTATTTTTTTTACAATATATAATTTAGTTTCTCGTCAAAACGATCCCTTTATCTCATGATTTCATGCGAATTAAATATTTAATCCGTTGCTAATGAAAAAATGTCCCTTGGTTACCATTGTTAGGGTGACTGCGACCTTGGTTACCTTTGCTAAGGTGATTGAAGCCGTTGTTGATATAACCAGAACCGTTGCCATGGCAACGGGTGACCCCCTGGGGGCTCAATTATCGATTGATGTAAAACTATCATTTCCCCCTACTTTTAATATCCTGATGAATTTAAAACAAAACCAATCAGTTTAACATTTTTCACTTATTGTTATTCAAATTGTGACTCTAGGTTTATAAATGAGTAACACGAACGCTCTGTACAAGTTTATACTTGCGAAAAAAACAAATATGAGAATTTTTAATTTTTTTAATAAAAAAATGAATCACGTATTGATGATGTATCCATAAGAGATGTTGGTTTGATTAAGACACCTTCAAGTTTTTTCACACATCATTTGCCGGTCGCAATCGGTCTTCAGTCGATTTATCACAGATAGCGATCCTGAGGAGTACACGTTCTTCATACGTTACGATGGATCAGGTTGAGATTACATGATTATGAGAATATTATGAGATAGATCGGCCTGTCATAGTGTCGAAATTTATTTGATCCAAGGAATATCTGGCATCTGACGTGTTATGAAAGTTAATATAGCAGTATCCGAGAGACTTGCGAGTTATCATAACGCGACACACGTAAATCAACAGCAATTACTCGCACAGCCCTGACTTTCAAAATTTTAAACTTTTTATTTTTTTTTAATGTATCGCATGTATTATTTTACATTCGATTTGATATAGATTTAAATTAAAATTGATTAAACATATTTTATAATAAAACTAAACCAAAGGTTTTATTAAAATATTCACTGTTAATATGTTTCAAAACATGTTTCACGAGTACAACTCCTCATAATCATATATTTTGTTTTACAATTTGTAATTTATCTTGAGGATAGTCAATGTTCATATGCTGCCGTCTTAGATACATCTCGATATTTCGGTTCTGCATTTTATGACGAAATAATATCTCAAATTTGGTTCTAGGACAAAACGTTACAAACACCACAAGAGCAAAACATCACTTGTAAATAAGTTTCATATATAAATATGCCGTTTCATCACATATAAATATACCTTATAACCCTAGTCCTAACCCTGACCTTAACCTAAGTTTTTTTTTATTTTTTTAATTATGTATCATGGAAACATCAGGTCACCATCGCATTAAAGTTATATAATATTATTTACATTTACATTTTTTAGTCCAATGAATTTGCAGTTACTAACAAGTCAAGACAAAAATTATTCTTGTGCAGAATATAAACCCTTTTCTCGTTGCAAAACGGGTACAAATGAAATCCACTTAAACAAAAGAATTGTTTAAGAAACTTCATCTAAATGTTTTAGTAGCTCAAAGGTTAAAAACTCCATTTTAACATATACTATTATTTAAGAAATGTTTTTCAGTGTTCCAGCCAGAACTTTTGGCGGAAACTTTCTCCCCAAAATCGCTGTATTCCCCCCCAAAATTTTTACAGATTGTTTAAAAAATTATTTTAAAATTAAAAATTAAAATGAAAAAGTATTTAATAAAATTTAATTAATAGTAAATTATATAGGGTTTTAACTTCAAGATAAACTTTTTAATTTCACATTAAACTTTTATTTTTCAATTAAATTTTTTGACACCCAAATTAACATTTCATAATTTCAAATTAAAATTTTTAAAATTCCAATTAACTTTTATTAGCTACTAGTAAATAACCCCTCATGTATGACGGGTAAAAATTTTTGAGAAAAGTTTAAATTATGACGCATGAAAAACAATAGTCTCCCTGTTAAATTTGGTATGTTATATTAGAAAAATTTATGTGGACTTCACAATTTAAATATTTCAGATGCCCAGACACATTTTATCTGATGCCCTTTTAGTAATTGTATTTCCATTATTTTGACTTTACATTCCATTCTTTGTAATTGTCAAAGTTTAACCTATCATCTTATCTTATAAAGATAAATTAGATAATTATTATATATATTATAAAAGCCCAAGTCACTCACTGCCTGCTTCACTAACGCACTTACGTAATAATTGTTGACGTAATAATAGTATTATTTGTTGAAAAATAAATGTGAAAAAATATC
>MQRK01251438.1:9833-30388 GCA_001938485.1 Girardia tigrina | reverse complement strand
TTGTTGACGTAATAATAGTATTATTTGTTGAAAAATAAATGTGAAAAAATATCAATTTATTATGAAAAATTCTGTTATTATTTCAAAAATTTACCTTACAGCATTAGTGAGGCAGTGAGACAGGAAGTGAGTGACTTGGGCTTTTATAATATAAAAAAAATTGAACCCCCGGCAAGAGAGGGCCGCGAAGCGGGCCGAGCGCGCTAGTTATTAATATAATTATCTACTTACAATTGTAAGTAGATAATTATATTAATAATAATTCATATGGAAAATTCTGCTAATAATAATTTTCCATATGAATTATTATTAATATAAATATCTACTTACAATTGTAAGTAGATAATTATATTAATAATAATTCATATGGAAAATTCTGCTAATAATAATTTTCCATATGAATTATTATTAATATAAATATCTACTTACAATTGTAAGTAGATAATATGAGCGTTAGTGAGGCAGTGAGGCAGTGAGTGACTTGGGCTTTTATAAGATAAGAAGATTTGTTAGATATTTAAAAAAAGTTCATTTGAATTTAAAAACTTTAATTTGAAATTAAAAAAGTTTAACTTGAAGTTAAAAACATATATATATATATATACTTTAAATTAAATATGCGTTGTTTAAACGCGTCAAATATTTTTTTTCTGTTACTTTTAATTTTTCGAATCTTGTGCTTAAAAGTATCCGTAAATTAAAATGATCTTCTCCACTCTAAACAGCCTGTGGCGACTCCTCTACAACAGTCCGAAGAACCTCGGAAAATTTAAAGCAATTCAAGACTTGCTTGATGGATCAGAAATGGATCTTGCCCAGTCTGACAACACAAAGTGGACATCTTCCTATCAGTTTATTGCATCGACAATCAAATGTTTGGAATCAATATTAGTCTTTTTGCAAGAAATTTATGAAGATGGGGATGTCTTATCATCAGAAGCTGTGGTCTGCTGTTGACACTTCAGGCATCAAAGGGAATTACTCTACTCTTTGCATTGAAGAGTATTCTTCAACCTTTTTATCATTTTATCAAATCAGTTTCAGTCTTCAAACTCTACTCTCTTGAGAATGGATGAGTTCATATCAACTAACAAAGGCCCTTTGAATGAATTAATGGGAAATCATATTCTTTATCAAGATGAAACACATCACTTCATTCAATCAACGTCAATAGTTCTTGTTAAAGAAAATCAAATCGATCCTGTTTTTATGCATTCGAAAATTGTGAAACCATTTATCATGTGTCTGTTTGAAAACTTTTCAGATTGATTTTCAAGTCAATTTATTGCGATGTACTCCGTAACTTCATTATTTGACCCTTCATTAGATTTTCAAGATGAGTACCTCAATTTTCTTGACTTGTACGATGCGGAGAACACATTTCATACACAGTTAACACAACAATAAGCTTAGGTAAATATAGGATTGTATTTGACTCGCCAGAAAATATGTAAAATTACTGATATAATCCCAAACTTTGCTTTGCTGTTGTGGTAGCTGTGTTCATTTATGAAATGCTGTTAAAGAAAGGTTTTTGGTTTCATATTAATTGTTTTATTGTCGTTTAGATCGATTAGAATCGGCCACATAGCTGCGAATTTATTTATGCAAGTTATTCAGTTCTCAACAGCATAACAGAGAAAGCATTGGAGGAGTTTAATGTGTTTCGCAACCATCTGATATTTTTTCGACAAAAGGTAATCATTCCTTCTTCGATCTTTGGTGTATTCAACAGAAGTTTTGATTGGAACTTTGCCTAACCTCTAAATTAACCTCTAATCAGTTATTCTTCCGCGTCTTTTGGGAACACCAAGTGTTAAGAGGTCGTTCAGTGGCATGGATGTTAAAGGTAAACGCGTTAAAGGTAACGTATGTCCGTTGAAAACTTGGAAGCATGTACGCTGGTCACGATGGATGGTCCAGAAAAGATGACAGATGAAGAAGCGCGAGAAGTTGTCTATAAATGGCACAAACAAAAGGAAATAAGAATTCGCATACCACTATTCCTTTATTAAGATACGCAAGATTTTGTGAATCAGTGACACACTTGTTGTTTTACTCTATTCTGATGTTTATTAGTGTGTTTCTTTGTCGTATTATAGTAAAAGGTGTGTTTCTATTTCTTTTTGTGCTTTCCTGATAGTTATTCACTTTTTTGGTCAATAACTGTCATTGGATGATATGGATAAAGTTTTTCCACTGGAAGAATTATTTCTTTCTTAGTCAATTTAAAACCATTCTTTTTTTCTTTATGATAAATTACTATAATACCACATTGCTTCATCATCAGTATCCGCTCTGATTTAGAATGGAAGAAACTGCATGCATATCGCGGTTCCCCCTATTAAGAACATTAATTGGGTTTTCCTGTTAACATGTTTTCCTGTTTCCCACCCCAAAGGAAAAGTTCTGGCGGGAACACTTCTTGGGTTAACTAAAATCTCACAATTATTGGGTTGAGGAATAAGTTCCCGTTGTTTTTTGAAAAATTAAAATTTTATTTTTTAACAAAAAAGTTACTACAAATTAATCACAAATATAATCTCCGCCATTGTTCACGACTTCTTCCCAACGATCAACGAGTTTTTCAATGTCTCTTTGGTAGAAATCGCCCAAATCAAAAAAATTGATTTAAATATTAAATTGATTAAAAATTCAAAAAACAGCGGGAACTTATTCCTCAACCTAATACAAATAAAATGTGTGTTATGTGCTCTTTAAAGACTGTTTATGTCTTGAGTAGGTGTGTGCGTGCATAAAAGATGAATGTAGACATATTGATGAGGGGTTAGAAAATATACATGCATATTTTTTAAACGTTAAATTGTTAATTTAGTGTACATTTTTAGGTACAGAATTTTCAGTTTCAATCAAATCTTTGTTCTGGCGTAATAAAATGTATTAAATATCGCATAATTAAACTTTAAACTATTGCTTCTTGTCTATGCAAGTAAATATTTTAATTATAGATTATTAAATATGTAAAATTTTAGAACTAAAAATTTTTTATTATTAAGAAAAAATTCAATATTTTCTAATATTAAAAAAGTGTTTCCTTTTAAAGTTTACTCTATGTGAAACTATTTTTTGAATTCCGGTAATTTATTATGAAATTAATATTTTATAGTTGTCATTCGAACCAATATCGAGATTTGAATGCTGTTAAGAACACTGAGACAATTTTCATTTGAATTTTTTATACTATCACATTTAGAGTAATTAAAACTCTCAGAAGATCTTTCACCGTTTGACATCGCTCGAATTGGTTGTTTTATTTCTATTTTTACAGGGTATTTCATTTCTATATACCCAATATTTCAATTCTATGTACCCATTTCCTATAATTTAGATTTTTTTTAAAAACAAATCAGAATTATTAAGAATCTAGTTGTTTAGAGAGATTTAAATAATTTTCTTACATACAAATTAAAAATTTATACCCAAAATTTTATATATTTATTATGAATGATAATGTTTTTATACATAAATACAAAAAACATGTGTTAATAAATAAAGGGCTGTCTCTGACGGACTTTCTCAAACCATTCTAAAATATGATTGAAGAATCATTAACATTGACTCGAATAATCAATGTTTTTGGTGAGAACACGATCGATATATTTCATAGTCGAAATATTCGTAAATTCAATTCCCTAAATCTTGACTTAACCATTGAAAAGAATTCTTCAATGGGATTTAATTTCGGAAAATATGATGTAAGAAATTTAAATGGGACATTATTTTCTCTTAGAAAGGACAAAAGTTGATCTTCTGAAATCTTGCATTGTCCATGATTAGAATAGAAGTTGTATTTTTTTCTGAAATATTGAAGTATTTTCATTTAAGTTATTTAATTAATATATCCATTGTCAGCGTTAGATTATGTCTCAAGAGAGAAATTTATTGGCTTATTCGCTTTTCAAGGATTAATGCAATTTAAAGCATTACAAATCAATGATTTCTTGATTGCCTCAGTTATAAATGTTTTCATCGTCAGTTCAAGACAATGGACTTTGCTATAGGTGGCTTGGTTTTACTATACATAACAAATTCAGTCATCATTTGTGTCTGCCGTCTAATTTAATTCAGATTTGCGTTGGAGATTTTTCTTGAATTGCTTTCAAATCTTGCTGAAGGATGATACTCATTGCGATAAAAAAATACCTATCGCATTGTCACGCTTTACATTATTAATGATGTTTTCCTAAATAGGATATTTTATGCATCCATCTGAAGTAGAAATCACAGAAAAATCAACTTCATAGTCCATGGTGAAGAGGTGTTTTTCATCGGTGAATGAGCTTTTCATTTTTAATTGTGTCACAATTCTTCAATTTGCGGATAAAATACAAAATAAATATTTCAAATAAAAGTTATTAATTTATTTCTGAAAAAAGAGAATACAGGTTCATTTAGTCAGAGGAAATATCCAATTTATTTCTATTTTTGATTACTAATTATTCAAACTTCTTTCATATACAATGACTTTTTTGTATAAAGATACATTTCATAGTATTGGGTTGGCCAAAAAGTCATTGCGTTTTTGAGTACGATTCGTAATTAAAAGCTTGAAAATATAAAACGATGTGATAAAATTTAAATTCAATTATATATTCTGAAACCTTAATTTTCAGACTATGTTTATACAAAATATTAATTGATTTTGTTTTAATTTATTACTTTACCGTCAATTCGAAATGGAAAATCAAAATGAGCATATTCGTCATATTTTGTTGCATTATTTTCGCAAAGGGAAAACCGCTGTGCAAAAGCTCACAAGAAGATATGTTTTGTATATGGTAGTGACTCCTTAAAACTTCGACAGTGTCAATACTGGTTAGCTAAATTTTGTTCTGAAAAATTTCATCTGAAAGATGCACCACGCTCCGGTCGACCAGTTGAAGTTGATGGTGACAAAATAACAGCACTGATGAAATCTAATTCACATATGACGACAAGAGAAGTTGCAGAGACTCTGGAAATATCAAAATCAAGTGCTGGAAGTCATTTAAGGAAACTTGGATTCATCAGTAAACTCGATATTACAAAAACTATTACTATTTCATTACTAAATATTTAAATTTATCAAAAAGAGAGTGGAGAAATTAATATACAAATATTTACTAAACAAAACTATTCGGTTGAGAAACAAATAGATAGTATTAACATTGAACGACAAATTCGTTGTGCTTTACTTGAAGATTTAATTTTTTAATCTGTCTGTGAACTTTACAGCAGGTTAACTATTTCTTTTATCAATTAGAATGGTAATTATTTACCCGGCCTACATTTGCGATGTCTACAGCCGTATGCTAAGTACCCTTGCTTTATACAACCTAAAGATAATGAAGACTTAATGTTTGAAGTACAGTCGACTCTCGTTAATCCGTGCATAATGGGACAGAAGAAAACATGTTTAGAAAAATAAAGATCTTTTAATTTGGGTTTTTTATTTTTTCAAAATATTTTTCAAATTTCTTTTGTCCTGTCAAATTCGATAATCCGTCCGAAACCCCTTTTTTTTGATATCATAATGGGTAGCGAGATCAACTGTACTATTCACAAAAATAATATAAATAGGTATGATAAATCTTATTATTTCTTGAATTGTAAAAAGTTAAACAATTATGAATTATGTATGAGTTTACTTGAATACTTGAAACTTTCTTTTTATTTCAATTTTGTTTTAAGTAACAATGAAATTTTGTAGATGTGACTTGAATTTAAATCATAAATTATTTTGACATGTTGAGAACATTGAGACAATTTTTATTAGAATTTTTATTTTTATCACCTTTAAAGTCATCACAACTCTCAGAAGATCGTTAAATGTTTGACCTCGTTCTAATTCGTTTTTTAATTTATATTTTTAATTATGATTATTTGAACAATTTATACTAAATTTTTTAAAATATTTAATTTCCAAAAGTATTAATTAAAAATAATAATTTTAGCCATTTCTGTATAAAAACTCAAAATAATAAAAATTTTATAAAATTATTAAAAATGAATTTAATTTAATTTTTATTATTTTTTTATTTAATTATATGATTTTCTTTTTTTAAAAAAATAAACTTAATTTTAATTGTTAATTTTAAAAATATAAACTGATCAAATTATTATTTTAATTGTGTTGGAAATAGTCAATCACTGTAAATATACAAATACCAATTTCATCTGGGTGGGAGAATCAACATTCTAAGTTCAGCATACTCAAATCAACATACAACTCCAATACATTCACACATTCATACAATTTAAAATATTCCTTACAGTAATCAATTAAAGAATCAATTTATAAATCATTTTAATTATTGAAAATTTGTTTGAAAAACATTTTATGACTACTTAAAGAGAACGAATATTTTTTAATACCATTAGGGAGATAGAGAAATCGAAAATAAAATCAGCAAACATTCTGTAGCATTCAGTGTCGCACGCAATTAATGTTCCACCAAACAAATTTCCTTTTAAACTTCCGAAATCTCAATTTTCTAAAGGAAATTTTTTTAAATATTTTTATAGTTTTTAATTAGAAATTTTCAAACAACATTTTTTTCTAAAATAAAATCAGTAAATAATAAATTAAAATGTTATTTTAACCAAATAAAAATAATAAATGCAATTTAAATCATTTTTAAAATACAAATATTAATTTTTTTAACAGAAATTAGTAAATGAAAAAGTTTTTGAGACCTCTGAAATGTTTCCGGTTTAACCGAGAACGATAAAGATATAAAATGTACATAAAAGAACACAAGCATTTTCGAAATCCGTGAATATTTTTGACTCATTAGTATTGGTAAAACTGAATTATTGTATTCAGTTTTCAATATTTTCCTTTGCTTATCAAACTAGTTACTCAGAAATAATAATCGTTATACTAGCTCTAAAAATAATCCATTGTTAAAAAACAAAGAGGGGCTCAAATTAAGTGGGGATTTTTATAAATTTTTATGTATATCTTGTTTGTTTGTCTGTTCGCGAATCAATTCAAGAATGTTTGACCAAATGAAATAAAACTTTCCACAAATGATGTACAAAAAATTTGCAAATACAAATTTCCACAAAAAATAATGTACTGGTGGAGAAAGCTCAACATTTTCCATTCGGTTAACTATATTGTCTGTTCCCGTATCAATTAAAGACAGTATGACAAAATGCAACTAAAATTATCCCAAACATTTGTCATACACAAAGGTAGGCCGATGTTAACTATTTTGAAAAAAATAATAATGTACCACCGGAAAAAATTTCCGAGTTTTAAATTCGACCAATCAGATTGAAGTATTTTTGAACTACTGAAAAAGTACTTTTTTATTATTTTCGATTGAAAAGAATATTACAAAAGATTACTTTTTGAAACGCTCATGTGAATTTAACTTTCACATCACTTAAAATACCATATACATTTTTAAAAGAATCTTATAAGCTGAACAAACTGATTGTATTATAAATAAAATGAACAAATTTTTTGAAAATCTTTCAACAACAAAGCCATCTGAGCTCTCAACTTTTAACATTTAACCTTCAGTTTACCAATTAGTCTGCATTACTTACCATTCGAGTCCATTGGACCAGTGGCCTAAATTAACAAAAAATAAGCTGATTTTGACTAAATATTTTTTTTATATAAAAACCCATGATAGAAAATATCAGGAAGTAAATATGACTTTATTTGTTTTCGATTAACTTGGCTGTTCGGTTGATAAAACAACCTGCAAAAAGTGCAACTCAACAGAATACCTGAAAATTTTATTTGAACTATTTAGGGACTATTGTAAAGTTTTGTGGAGACGCGAACGAATGAACCAAGCTACAAAAAATATGATATCGAATCTGACTGTGATCGAAGTTTATACAAGATAAACAATGATCACACTCTACTTTACAACTTTTGATAATAAAAAATGATAAATGATAAAAAATAATAAAACTATAACTTTATAAACTAAGTATATTAAATTAATACAACCAATAACAGAAATATAAAGCGAAGAGTTCTTGATATCAGTAAAAAAAAGGAAACGGAGTCGATCGAAATAACCGGTAATTAGGTATTTACTTTGACGGTACAGCAAGAGTTTCGATATAGAATCAGACTTTGAGTTATTCGGTCGCAATACTCACTTTCTTTAAAATACTGTCAATTTTGAGGGTTCGCTTGGAAGTTAAATAATCGTATAAAATTAGTCAGGGAAGTAGAATATAATCTGGAAATGTTGAAATTTCCAAACTCACATTTAATATCATTAATACATTTAATTGTAATATCGTTGAATTAGTTAGGAAATGTTGATGTGTGCGAAGAGTAAGATGATGAAGAGATCTATGTCATAATTAACCTATGAGATAATTACTGAGAGTATGATGAGAGTTGTAGTGGGTGATGTGTATGTTGAGTATGCATGTGAATTTGTTAATGTGCATGTTGAGTATGCGTGTGAATTCACCAATTGGAAAGCTTCAGAAGTCGTGTAATAGTATTGTTACGTATTTCCCCAGATGACGTGATAAAATAACTATAAATGAACGGGGTTGTGTGTTTTGAAATACAAATTATAATATTGTTGAATTATTTAATTATTGATTATAGCGACAGAACTAACAAACAAATTTCAATATACAATATATATATATATATATATATCTTAGTAATCAATAAATTAATTGAAAAAAGTAATTCAACACCAAAATTCGCTGTCACAATCTCAATTCATCGATACCTAGCATAACTTGTCGTCATTGGCCGTCGTCAATAACAATAATAATTCCACAAAACCCAACAATCGATTCCTACTCGAAGAATCTTTCTCGAACTCCATTAATAATTCAATTTGTGATCGCAATTATTCGACCGCCCCGCCGAGTCTTCTGTTAATCTCGTAGAAGATCAGCACAATTATCTCGTCAATAATTATTCGAATATCAACTAAAAATATCGGCTTTTTATATCCATTTTCTTTTATTATTATCTGTCTATTAGTATATTATTTTGTTATACAGTTTCGTTAAATAAAAATTTATTTTATATGTTTATTTATATCTTTAGTTAAGTGAGTTAACTAAAAAATCCGTCTCAGTTAATTCTTTAAGAAAAAATACATTCTCGAAATATTGTTTGTTGTTTAAACTTTCTTCAATTAATTTATTTGTGATTTCCATTTGGAGACCCCAGAAAAGTTGGTTACCCTTAAAAAATTAATTTATTATTTTAGAAAAATCATATTGTTATACATAATTTTTTTGACTATTTGGTTTTTGTATATGTTTATATACTTAATTTTAGTTGTCAATGAAATTAAATCTATTGAGAAAGATCTTATTCGTACCCTGATCAACAAATATGAACATCACGGAATATTTGGAAGACCAGTAAATAATAATACGGAAACAATTGTCATACAACATAAGCTACAACTTATTCAAATCTTAGATCTTGATGAAAACCGACAAATTCTAGTCACAAATTGTTGGTCGAATTTGGTAATTTTCGGAAATTATTTTGTTTAAATTATCAAAAATATTCAATGTTGTCTCTAAAATTCGGCTTACATGTCACATTCCAATACGCATAAACAGCAAAATAAATAAAAATCACTTAAGATGAATATGTTTTCTGGTGTCTCCTTCTCAACTATAAAGTCGTCATGAAGATTTTTGTTAATTAATCTGAAATTAAAGCAGAATAATTCTTAAAAGAAGTACAAATAGAAATTAAGTAATGTCGAAAAGAAGATGTCATCCCATGAATGGGTAAAATCATCTGAAGTATTTTTTGAGGATTATTTTGGAGCTTCGTTTCAACATAAAATAAATACTTTACCGTCTTGGAAAGTACTTATTTATTCAAATATCTCTTTTATGGAATAAACAGATTGAGAATTACGTATTAGGGATTCTTCTAATACGTTTTAAAAGGGATACTTCTTTTGAAAACTTGTGTGAGGATTTTGGGAAACTCGTATAAATTTCCAAATTTAAAATCTAACAAAGAAATTGTTAAAACATTAAAAAATATATCATAAATTAAAATATAAGAATTTTTCGATAAGAATAAAATAAGTTAATATAATTTTTTTATAAAAAATGGAAATTTATCATAAATTGTTTTTAATAAAATAATTTGATTACAAATTTAAAATACAAACTTAGTAAGCTTGGAATAAAATATTTTTAATATTATTTGAAATAAAAATAATAAAATTTCAAAATTAAACGAAATAATGAATTATATATTTATATTTATAATTCATTTATTTTATGAAAATGGTTTGAGCAAGAAAAAATGAGTGTTCCTCAGAATTTATTCAAAAAACTTGTTTAAAAATATAGTATTTTGTTGTTATTAAATAAAAAATTAAAAATATCTATTTCTGATTTTTCAACTGAAAATTATCTCGAATCTAACAACTTGTACAAACGAAACCAGATGCAATTGTAGCATTGATTTAGTAGAATTTAACAGAAATATCTGTGAAAAAAAATTTTCAAATTTGATTTTTAATTGTACTGAATGACATATATATATATCCAGGTTTTAATGGAACACTAAAGTAAGAGGTTTAAAACAGTTAATAGTCAATAAATGAAATAAATTTTTTGTGTTGTCTAGATTTTTCTTATTTTTAACAGCTGTCCATTGTTACTGTTTTATACAAATCTGTAGTATGAAATACCGTTTGTATTTTATCACATAGAAACACGTTATCGGGGTTTTAATTGGATATAGCGATGTCCGTCGTCGGTACTGTAGAAGTGGATCGTTTTAAATTACCTTGATCAAAGAATTAAACTTCCCCTTTTTGAGAGTGGAAAATGTCGTTTCGTGGATCGCGTGGTCAATCCGTTGATATTGCATATTTCAATATAGAAGAAAAAAATATAAATGCTGTAGCAATTTTTTTATTCATTTTTTGGCTCCAATGCCTCATGAACATGCAACCTCTGGAAAGGCTAAGAGAGGAAAATGTATCAAGATCAACCTTTGATAGGACAACCAGAAAAAATCTTCTGGTGTGAAACAGATAAAGAAAACAATGAAATAACTTAGGTATAGATAACTTTCCTAGTTAGAAAGGTGCAGGATGGGTACCCCATCAAGAATGTGCTCATTATCACTCACATGTGGTACATCCAGAAGTACACATTCGATATCTCTATTTGAAATACTACTGCTAATAGGAAAGGTAAAAGCTTTACTCTTTCTTCAGTAGACGAAGCATGAAAAGAAAAGATAGGTCCAACTTTATAGTAATAAGAATAGATATCAACTTAAGGAGGTAAAGCTGCCATTTTGTTGCAAAGAAGTCAGTGAAACATTTGGAAGATGGATGTGCATAATGTACTGTTTGTGGCAGTATATGTTTCATTACAGCTTTTGAATTCTTCAAATACCATTGCTACAGCTTATGTCCTGGATATTGTTATCAGTCGAGTTATTACCGAGAAATTACAGTACTGGCCAAAAGTCTTAGAACAAAGTACATAAATACCAAATTTATTCTTGCAAACATTGTACAAGCAAAACATTGATTAAAATATGATATTAATTGATACAAAACATTAAAGCACCATTATACAAAGTTGTATCTGTCTGATTAATATTTTTTTCTTCGTTGCTACAGTCCCAACTTCAGCAAATGTTTTCAAATTATTGGACACTGCACATAAACTGCATCTAATCCTGGAAATTATGTGTTG
This sequence comes from Girardia tigrina, assembly GCA_001938485.1. NCBI lineage: Eukaryota > Metazoa > Platyhelminthes > Tricladida > Dugesiidae > Girardia > Girardia tigrina. Next base: position 18,685 of record MQRK01251438.1, on the reverse strand, counting down.
TAAAGTAGAATCTTCTTGCTTAAGCACCACCATGTGACCTCTTTTCTCCAACGAAATAACAGATTTCTTAGCCATCTTGCTCGAAAAACAATAGAATTACTACCGGTATTCAACACGCTTCAAATTGAAATAATAATACCAAGAAATATTTGAATCAAGCGCAAGGCATTCTATATATTTATTAATGTAGTAAAACAAACAATTAGTCACAGTTAATTTATGTAATTTAATTTGACATTTAAACTAGTAGACTTGAGATTCAATGCGTTTCAATGCAAAATAAAAATAAACAAATAACAGCTGTATATCTGGTTTTGTTCCAAGACTTTTGGCCAGTATTGTACATTACTAGAAATATTATTATAGAAATTTATAGAAAATTTATAGGAAATTATTATAGAAATTTATAGAAACTTCCAATATTATTTAGGTTATTCTGCTTAACCTCTTTCTATACAAAGGCAACACACGTCGCTCAAACAATCTTGATCGTGTGTAAATTAAGTTTCTTTACAAAAGAGAGGGAAGAGCAAAGGTTCGTTTGACATTTAAACTAGTAGACTTGAGATTAATCTCATGTTTTCTAGAAGAGGGAACTACTTGTTTAAGAATCAAGATAACCCAGGATTTATATATATATATATATATATATATATATATTATTGAGTTTTGTGACGTTATCATCGTCAATCATATTAGCATAGACCAAGTTTGATAGTTCTTTCTTACCAAACTTTTTCTCCACTTATTTTTCGATTATCTCATCTGCTTTGCGGAACGCAAGTGACGGGTCACCGCAACCTACTCTTAACTCTATGAGATCTTTCATCAAATCCAAAATAGATTTCTCTTTTGAAAATACTGGTCGCATTTTCTCTTCGCAAGTACTCCCTGGGGACTTCTCGTATCTCAGAATCGCATCTGGAGTCAAGTAGGGTGTTACCAGTAGAATTTTTCTCTACTCTGAAAATCCCACAATCTTTGAATACCTGTTAAAACTTATCAGGAATTCTTCTAATTTGTGCTGGGATCCATCGAATGTTTCTGGACCTTTGATGTTCGGAGTCACGTGTTGTGAAGTCGCCATGTTAAGAGAACTCACATATTTGACAGAACATTTATTACATTCACATTTCTTATCATCTTTATGATAATCAATAGTATTGCTTTCACTTAGATCCATCAATCAATTTTCAATATCTCATTATAATCTGAACTATACTTGAGAAGATTATTTTATTTTAAAATATTTAATTTAAATTTTATTGGCTGAAATAAAATATTTTTATAGTCATTTTTAAACATTAATTTGATATTAATTATTTAAAAATTTACAAAAATAAAATCAATAAAATTATTTAAAAGTTGCAATAATAAAAATGAAAAATTTGAATATTAAATCTAAATTTAAATAAATTAGTTTCAGATTATAAGAAATTAAATATTGATAATCCATCTGGTTAGGAGAGGCCCAATCTCAAATCATCATACAACATTTAAACATACAAACACTACACAAAAACATCCACACACCAAATATTCCTCACATTCCAGACATAGATTTAGCAGCATCCGTACATAACTTAACCCAATCAATGCCTTTATTTTTAAAATAATCATCAATATCATTAAATATATCCTCTCCTCTGGTGCGCCCTGATAAATTGTGACAAAATAAAAGATTTTCTTCAACTTCGTTATTATGTAAATATCTGACTTTTTCAAGCAAAACAGCAAAATTAGCGACATCTGTACTTTTATCAACTTGAATGGCAAAAGAAATTGCTGTTTTTAATTCTATCAATTATTGTTATTTCTACATCATCAGACATGTTAGGAATTAAAAATGTTAGGAAAATTTTTGAAAAAAGGTTATATTAAATATGTACAAATTAAAATTTTATATAATTAAATATGTAACGTTTGGAAAATATAAAATATATTAAGTTGGGGAAAAAGTAATCCATTATTTTAATTCATTATTTATCGATCAAAAAATTTCAAATTTATGCTCTTTGTCAAGGTAACATTTCACAGTAATTTCACAAAAAAATTTTTGCTTTTTTTATTCACTTCTGAGTCACAGGGTGTTAAAAATGGAAGTCAACAAAGAAAAAAATCGGTACATTTTACAGTTTTTATTCAATAAAGGCGAAAATACAAGCCAGGCAAATGTTATTGTGAATGGCGTTTATGGTGCCAATACTGTAACAGCCAATTACACGCAATTTTGGTTTCGTCGATTATTGTGAATGGCGTTTATGGTGCCAATACTGTAACAGCCAATTACACGCAATTTTGGTTTCGTCGATTCCGTGGAGGCATTTTTGCTGTTAAAGATGCACCTCGCACAGGTAGCCCTATCATTGAAAATGTGGATAAAATCTCGGCAATGATCGAAGTTGACCGGCATGAACAGCATCGCACAGGAGCTGAAGATCGTTCACAAAACGGTTTTAAACCATTTATGCAAAGCAGGATTAAAAAAGAAACTTGATGTTTGGGTCCCACACCAATTAACACCAAAAAACATGATGGATCGAATTTCCATCTGCGAAACCTTGGCCAAACGAAATGAAATCGACCCATTTCTTAAACGGATGGTTACTGGGGATGAGAAATGGGTCACATACGACAATATTGTACGAAAACGATCGAGGTCAAAGCACGGTGAAGCACCTCAAACGGTTGCCAACCCAGAACTAACGGCCAGGAAGGTTCTACTGTGTATTTGGTGGGACTGGAAAGGAATCATTATTATGAGTTGCTTCCCTATGGCCAAACACTAAATTCAGATCTGTAATTGTCAACAACTGGACCGTTTGAAGATAGCAATTGATGAGAAACGACCAGAATTGGCCAACATAAGAGGTGTTGTGTTCCATCACGACAACGCCAGACCACATACGTCTGTAGTGACTCGCTAGAAACTCAGGGAGCTTGATTGGGAAGTTTCAATGCATCCACAATAAAGTCCAGACCTGGCACCAAGTGATTACCACCTTTTTCTTGCAGTGCAAAATTTCCTGACTGATTAGAAATTGGTATCAATAGAAGATTTTGAAAATCGATTATTACAGTTTTTCGCCAATAAGGACCAAGACTTCTACGAGAGGCATTATGAAGCTACCTTCAAAATGGCAACTAATTATACAATAAAACGGTGCATATTTGACTCCAAGAGGACAATCCGAAACATGTTAAATAAAGTTTTGAATTTCACGCCAAAATAATGGATTTCTTTTTCCCCAACCTAATATATTAAAAATCTTTTAATTAATTTTCAGTTTAAATTTAAATTTATAAAAAAAATTAAATTACAGTTCTGGAAAAATCAGAACACTAATGATTCTTGAAACGACTTCTTCAAAAGATTATTTTCTCTCCCATACTTTCACCTTCCTTATATAAATATTATACATACTTTACAAATATAATGTTAAAATCTTTTAAAAGAAAAAATGAATAAAGCAAGATTTATTCGTAGTGTTAGAATAAAAATCTAAACGACAAGAAAAATATTTAAATCATTAAAATGATAGCAGATACTTGACAAAATAAATGTTATAAAGTTTTTATTAATTAATTTATTGTTTGGCTTTCTTTTTTGCTTATAATCCTATAAAAGTTAATAGGAACGCCAATATATTTCCTTTTTATATCAATTTTGATGAGCTATCTCTGTCGTCTTCTTATTAATTATTATTCTTGCTTTGTTTCTTTAATTGTTTCTTAGTCAAAAGTTCAAACAAAATGTCTCAGTTATTTCTTTTAAAGTGCTTTACACTCAAGAAATACATGAATAGTAATAATATTCTGTCTAGACGTTACGGATCCTTTAGGTTATGTAAGCTCTCACTGATGTCTGTACTAAGTTCATCCACAAAAGAACATTTCAAACAACATGGAAAGAAGAAACAAAATATCTAATCAAAATGGCAGAAACACTCTGGAATATACAAAATAATATTCAATATCTTGATATAATGTATAAAATTGTATATTAAGGATATAATTTAGATTTTTAAAAATGTCTTCATAAATATGAAATTAGACAATATACGATGATGACATTATTTATTCGTTTTATAATTAAAATACATCTGATTCTTCAGAAACATTTAACGATTCACAATTAAAATTTGACCTTTTCCTCTATGAATATTATCCAAAAATAACTTGTTCAGCAACGTATCATGAATTCTAACTTGATCATTATCTAACATATTATGTAGAATTCATAATATTGGGTTGTGCGGAAAGATTGTGCCGATTGTATAAATATGACACTGATATGATACAAAACATATAAATTTTTTTTAAGATAAAAAGTGGTAGTTTGACGCATATTTATTTTATTTCAAGCAAAGAAATCACAGCTGGTGATTTCAATCTCCAAGACCGGAAGCGTACTTGCAGACCTTTCAACACTGATGATGACCTACTCAAGACCTTGATTAAGACCATTGCTCACTACACAAAGGAAGGAAAATATCAAAAATTTCTGTCCACCAGTTTTTAGTTAAGCAAAATTGATGAGTTCCGCACTATCTGAGCTACAAAAATCTGATTGATCGCATATTCATTTGTGATAGGCTATACAATCACAACTTAAATATACTGCTTTGAAACAAATAATCACGGATAATTAAAAATGGATCGTCTATAACAATGTGAAGCGAAAAGGACCTTGTGATAAGTCAGATGAACTACTACTAGCAATTCCCAAAGTCGGTCTTCATCCGAAGAAAGTTATATCCAGTGTGTGGTGAGATTCTTAGGGATTTCTGCATAATGAGCTTATACCAAATTATTAGACGATTAATTTAAACAAGTACTGCTCCGAACTGGATGAATTCAAGACAACGACATAGAACAGGCGCCTAGAATTAGAGGACAGGAAGGTTGTTATGTTGCATTAAGACAATGTCTAAAGAAATATCTCTTTGACTACGAGGAAAAGTTGTTGGACCTTGGCTTGGATGTGCTACCCTACCTGCTATATTATCCTAACATTACTCTTTCAAACAATCACTTATTCCGGTCGCTGTTAAGTTCTTTAAACGTCAAGAACTTGAAGTCTTTGGATTTCCTGAAATTCCATCTTGAACAGTTTTTTAACCGAGAAAATAATTTTTTTCTAGAATAGATATTATTTGAACACAGGATACTATTATGAATGACGCTCATTCTTTACTAAATGCTTTACCTGATGGCAAGAAGAAAATTATTAACTTTTCAGAAAACTCAATTTAATGATTTTAATTTTAATTTTAATAATCACGGATAATTAAAAATGGATCGTCTATAACAATGTGAAGTGAAAGATATAAATATAAATATTGGATGATAATTATTTGTTGCAAATGATTTATTCCTTCACGTCCACATAAAATTATTCATTTTTTTAATAAATTAAAAAATTCATTAGATAACAATTCAATATTATTTAGCGATGGAATGATTCTCTTTTGGTTTGGGACAAAACAGAATATGCAAACATTTCTAAAGTACGAGTTTTTCCAGATCAGATATGGACGCCTGATATAATGCTGTATAATTTGTGAGTTGTTATTTATTATAAAACAATTTTAAAATTTAAAAAACCGTCAGTTACTGAGGTGAGTTCGACTTGACTCTTTGTAGATTGTTCACAAATGCTTTTTAATACTACAGTTGAATATAAAAACATAAAGTAAATTTTTAATCAAATAAAAGTGATATTGGAAGCTTTATCAATATACAGTCAAATGGAAAGGTTTATGAACGCTTGTTGGTAAATTGTCTTTTGCACCCAACTGCAATTATATTGACAAAAGCACATCAAAATACAAAGATTTAGTAGAACATAATAATAAGACACAAATTTATCAAAACTTATCATAACTGGCACATAAACCACGAAAAACCAGTGTATATTTAGCATTTTGTGTATTGATATTTAATATTAATATTAATATTTCAAACAGTTTCTTTCACTGGTTGACCTTGGACGACCAGATCGAGATCTTGAACATAAGGAACCAGTCTCCATTTTTCTCTGAACAGTCTGACACACAACTCTAAGAGAAACATTAAGAGTTGTAGCTATTTGTCGACAAGAAACACCGTACTTCTGCAATGCCAAAACTGCTGCACGCTGTTCTGTTTTTAGCTCTTTGCCCCGGACAGGCATGATTCTAAAATAAATAATGACAATTTATAACATGAAAAGTTAAAAAAATAAAATATGAATTTAATCATTTAAATGGTTTATGTATACTTAACAATGAATACATAAACATGCAGTGCAACAACAAAAAGCAGTATAGAAACAAGCGTTCACAAACTTTTGCACCTGTCTGTATATTATGATTTTTTGTATATGATCTCCTTAAATATTTAGAATATGTTTATAATAAACCTTCCCAGTATCTGAAAATTACTAACTATAAGCAACTTAAACTTATGACTTAATTTAAAAATTTATTTAAATGTTAATAAATTACAGTATATATTGATGACTGAGAATTCATTTATATAATTAGTTTACCTAAATTTTATTTTTTAAGTTATGATTTTGATTCTTCAAGATAAATTTTCTAGCAGTCTCATGTTTTCGTTAACTCCTCTAAAAGTAAGATCCCTACCAACGTCTCTTATAATTGTCCCGTTTAAAATGTTCAGGCGTTTAAAATTAATCACGATATCTGTGTGTCCGATTTCGTAACAAGGATCATCATATGGTGGGTACATCACTCGGTTGAAAACAAAAGTATATCACACAAATTCAAAGTTGTTCAAAATTATATTAATTATAACAAGGTTTTTCTTCTGTTGAAGCAATCTGATAAGATTCCATAGGCACTGAGTGAGTTTCCTCGAGTATGAATATCAGATGGTTTCCCATCCTTCAGATATATGTATGTGTATTCATGTCTGGGACGAATATGAGAGAGGTTTTAATCTCAGAGAGCCAACATTCAAACCATTACCCTATACTTAAAGTAGAGTAGTACCATATATCAGCTAACAAAGATATTATGAATTGACATTTTTCATTGACATATATTTCAGTATCAGTAAAGGTAGCTAACTCTTTTGCAAGGATGTCTTGAATAGAGTCATGACGGGCTTTCCAGAAATTGCTCATGAAGAGGCAGCGAACTAACACATGACAAAGGGTTTCTTCTTCGGCACAACCACGCCGACACGGAATAATAACCAAACAACCTGGTCTACAGCGTACAGACAGTGTATAAGACTGAGCCTGGTGAATGAATCTCCATTCATTTTTACTTAGGTAACCATTGTAAATAGGTGAGGTTGAGAGGGGTGATTTAGACAGGTGTTCAGAGTAGCAACCATCACTATTCTGTTTGTCCCATTTAAGAACCCATGAGTAACCAATGTATTTTCTAAGCGTTTCTCATAACTTATCTTTATTCTTAGCCCTAAAAATTTCGTTAGTAATAAAATTATATCCCCATTTTGGATATGTTGTTTTATGGTTAAAATTACACCTGGGTTAGATTACCTAAAGTTGATAAAGATTTTATGGAATTCACTAAGATCTCGTATAACATTTTTGAGTTTGTTCCACCACGATGTGTTAACATGCTCTTTGAAGCCATCATTAATCCAGTCAAAAATCCAGGAATGTGACAGGCTCATATCTCCTACTGGTCTACGAAGGGTGACGTCATTGGCAGCAATAATATTGAGGTCGGTGGAGTTGAGAAGTAAAAAAGAATGAGTAATAGATTGGACATAGTACTCATCCTTAAGTGAGGTGATACCAACTCCACCAAATGTTTTATTTAACGCCAGATGACGAATCTTGATATCATATCAATTTTTAAATTTCTGCATTTCTACCTGAATATTTAAACTACCAATATTAAATTTTGTTTTGCGAAACGTTTTTATTTAAATTTTATTGACTTAAAACCGTGAAAATTCTTTTTTAATTGTAATATTTAATTTAATTTTGTTTTTGAGAATTTTTTTCCTAATTAGTTCTATATTATTTTATAATCGTTATTTATTTTTTTTTGTTATTTTCTCTAATAAATAATGCTAAATGAACTTTATTTCCTATTAAATTTTGTATTTAAAACTAAAATATTTAAATTTTAATTAAAAATTTAAATTAAAATTAAAATTTACTGAATTCTTAACAAAATTGAAGGTTTTGGAATCTCTTATACGCCTTTCATGATTTGATTAAACAATCTAAAATCTTACAAAAATAAAGAGACACTTTAGTCGGAGCAGCCTCTATTCTCTATTTAATAATAAATCATATTCTAAAATAACAATTCGTAGTTTTGCAATTTTATACTATCAAACCTGCACGAATCACTATCTAATTATTCTGTAGATACCTATCATTACAAACTACCTCATTGATCAGAGAAATTAATGTTAGTTTCTAGTATTAACTCATCTTCTTTTAAAGCCACTCAAATTTTTTATGATCAACAGATTCTTCCTTTTTACCACGTTTTTATTAGCTTGCTTTCTTGTCTGTTTGTCGGTTTGTCTGTTTGTCTGTCTGGAACAAATCTTGCGATTGATTTTTCGACCACTTTCAGTCATCCAATTGAGCTGAATTTTTTTATACAGGCTTGCTTCCGATGACAATACAATATTATAAAAAAATTTTGAAAAAAAATAATTTTTTCTAATTTTTTTTGCAAAAAACCACTTACGATTATCTACAAATTTATACACTGTATTAAATAGCAATCTTTTTCGTTTATTTTCATGAATGAAGTTTTATACAGGCTTGCTTCCGATGACAATACGATTTGATAAAAAAAATTTTGAAAAAAAAAATTCCTAAATGATAACTAAAAATAGTTAAATAA
>MQRK01251435.1:10010-20196 GCA_001938485.1 Girardia tigrina | reverse complement strand
TGACCTTTCTTAGGACCTCCTCGCTTAAAACTTTGAATAGCGTTATCAAAGTGATGACTCTTGACACTATGCTAGGCCAAAATTTATGTTAGAATAAATTTACAAACTAAGAGAATGGCCTTACTTTACTTAATCATTTGAAAATCTAATATAAACGATGGGTATCACTTAAATACCTGAATAAATTATTGTTTTAATTCATTCTCCCATTGAAATAACCATTTTAAGTAAACTACGAGAAGGATGCTCCTTCATTATTAGTTGCGTTGATATCGGTGCAAAATAATAATTTTTATTTCACAAAATTTCAAACACAATCTTCAACTTTCTTTTAATAATCAATTCACCGACTTTTACCGTAACAATCAAATTCTCATTAAACTTCTCAAAACTGAAATTGAAAAATAATATCTAAATCGATTAAAATTTAATCTAAAATAATATTCATTTTAAATTCAAAGAAAACATTTTATTATACCATATTAAAAATTAATTATAGCTCAAATTTATTATTTCCAGAAATTAAATTTCCTAAAATATACAGTGCTGGAAAAAAGTCTTTTGACAGTGCACTTTTTTTGCGATTTTTAGTGAAAATATATTACCAAAAACAGTTTTTCAACTCAATGTTTTTAATACAACCTTATTAACGTATATTTTATCTATTTTAAGTAAAGAATTAATAGAGGGAGACTATTTAATGATATTATATGAGCATACATAATGCTTACATAATAATATGTATGCATGGCCATGTAGACACATGTGAATATGCTCTTATATGTACAGTGTATGCAAAATAAGCTGCGTCACTTGTATTGCATATGATGCATTATCCTTCTTTCTTCCCTCGTCAACCAATCAAATCGCGAATATTTTTTGCTATGCCTGGAAAACAAGATTTTAGAAGAGAAGTTGGCTCATTTTATGTGCGTCCATGGTTGTACAATTTTCCAGCAAGATAATACCCCTTGCCACTATTCAAAAAGGCGCTGAAATGGTTTCAGGACAACAACATTGAGCTGCTTGACTGGCCATCGCACAGTCCAGACTTGAATCCAATTGAAAATCTGTGGTCCAACATGAAGGGGATACTCAGTGAGATCGAAATAACATCTATAAGTCAATTAAAAGAGAAAATCAAACGGTTATGGTGCCTAGAGACCACTGCAGAGGAGTGCCAGAAACTTGCTGAGAGCATGCCACGCCATATCGAAGCTGTTATCTGAAACAGAGGGTACCCAACCAAATATTGAACTCGATTGGCTTAAACTATGATCCTTTAACCCATTTTATCAATTCCTGTTACTATTTTATTCATTTTATGCCATATTATCTTGATTAACTTTTAGCTTGATATTGTATCGTTTTTAAATAAGTCTATCATTCAATGATTTCTCTCTTTTGATTGAAATTAAAAAATCCTGGTATCAATTCTTTACTTAAAATAGATAAAATATACGTTTATATGGTTGTATTAAAAACATTGGGTTGAAAAACTTTTTTTGGTAATATATTTTCACCAAAAATTCCAAAAAAGTGCACTGTCAAAAGACTTTTTTCCAGCACTGTATACTATTGCAATTATATTATTAATTGATTATATAATTAATTATATAATTAATTAATTATATTATTGAAATAATTAATTATATTATTGAAATCTAAATTTAATTTAAAATATTTTTTAAAATTTTTTTAAAAATTTAAATCATTTCTAATTGAGCCCTCACATCCATAAACTAATATTTCCAACGATTCAACATAAGTGAAACAAATCAAATATGTTAATTACGATAGGAAAACAGGGATTAAAAAATTAGAATAAATACCTTACAATATTTCTCAAAAATCATATTGGTTTGACATCGATACATCTCTTTAGGAAATAAAATAAATAATCCAATAAATAATGTCAAAGAAAATTACATTTTTCATAACAGCAAATTCAAGCAGGCTGACTACGTCTTGAAAAATGTTCTCAAGGGCTCTGTCTCCGGGAATCTTTGATAATATAATTACTTTTAACATAATATAAAAAATTGTTAGAAATTTTACGATATTGAGCAAATGTTTCTCATCATAATATCGACAAACGGGGAGACCGCATGTTTTATAATACGAGACTCGTTTTTTTACATTGTTCAAGTCGTCGTCCGGCCGACGAACTCGCTCATTGCGCTCCAGCAACCTCGTTATCATATAATATTCATCGCAATCCAACAAGATTACTAAATCAACCCGACCAATCTTAAATAAAATTTTTTTAATATGTTTGGTTGCATAATTTCAGTATATTATAGAAACAGGATTAGGACAGAGCAGTAACACTGAGGAAGCGTCTTGCCACTATTTTCTGAAAATCGAAGGAATTCTTCGACGTTATGTACTTCCTCAAGAAAAAAGTCATTGACGCAAAAATTTGCTGCAACCAGCGAACAAATTTGTAGAAACAATTCAACAATAAAGGCAAAGGCTCTTAGAACAAGTTTTAAAAATTGACGTTCGTTCATGATAACTCTAAACTGTACATGGCAAGTTTAACTCAAAAGAAGCTTGACGAGAATTGTTTCAAGACAAAAATTCATTAAAAATGCTACCTAAGATCTTGCTTTACAAATATTTTGTTGAATGCAGCAGGTTCTGGATTTCGTCGACATATTTTTGACTTATGAATAGGGATGCCCAATCCTGGCTTTCAATTTTTCAATATTAACTTTTTACCTTAATTAAATTCATACACATTGTTGTGTATCTCACTTCGAATTTTTTAATTTAATAACATTATATTTATTATTATGTATTTATATTATGTATTATTATATTATGTTTTTTTATGTATTATATGCTATATTATTATTTATGTTAAATGCTTGACTACCTTAAGTAGTCAAGCTAATTTAAAATTAAAATTTAAAATTCAAATATGATCGATGAATCGATCAAATTAATAATCACAAATTAAAATTATAATTACTAATAACGTTAAAAAATATCCAGTATAAATAATTTTATTAATTATATTGGAAAGGAAACAATTATAAACGGAGGAAGATTTTGACTTTGTATTCCATACATTCTGTGATTAGTACGTTTGAACTGACTGACTGTTTTTTCTTTTTTGTTATTTGGAGATAAAAGTAATTTTATTATTTTATTTTATTACTTTTTATGGTATAAGAATCGATTCACGGTTAATTGTACGTTCTTCCTTTTATGATTGGTTGATCAATTATAAGATTAAATAAAAAAGAAATTGATATTTGTTGGTATTAAAAAATTAATTCTTTTTACTTCATATTAATATTTACAGAGATCTTAATATTATCACATTTTAGTTCATTATAATTTCAGTATTTAACAAACTCATAATATCATCATTAAGTTAAAAATATATTCTGGAAGTAGCTACATTAAATTCAGCACAGTCAAAATATATTTTAACACACACACACACATATATATATATGTTAGTCAGTAACCGCGGTTGTTTACACCGAACCCCGTTTGATCTCCGAAGTTAAGCTACCTACGGTTGGTTGTTAATCCTAAACCGGCTCCCTCACCCAGAGCAACCTAGGTAATGAGGGTGTTTGGACACAAAACAGGATGAAAAATAAAACCAGTCAAAAGGCGGCTGAGTTCCTTGGAGCTAATAGCCATCCATATTTGGAGAGAAGATAGACACTATCAGGTTATTTTGCCTACTTTCACACTAAAAAAATATGCAAAACTAAGTCATAAGACTTATGCATAATTAAACGCACCCTCGGCCCAACGCTATGATCAAAATAAAAGAAAATACTGTTAAAGCATTTTTTAAAATAATCTTTGGACATGTTTCGATCACAATCTTTGATCATCTTTAACAACGTTATTTGTGTTGAAATTTATCTTGCTTTATTATTACGTTTTTTTAATAATTTAAAAAATTTTTTAGTATAAAATGATAATCAATACATAATAAATACAAATATAATATAATAACCAATAAAATTGAATTTTGATGATATTTTTTAAAATTTTACCAATGAGAGATCATTTTCTATTTTAAAAAAATCAAATTTTTAATAATATTATTAGTCTTAAAATCGTGTAATATTGCTTCGTATACAAAACTTGATAATTACCGAAAATTTGTTCTCATATTTATTGAGAATATAGGAATTTTTCGCTGTGTTCGGATCTCATTTACCAATATACATGTAATGGGTGTAACGCCACATACATTGGAGAGACTTCACGTCATGTCTCTAAGAGAATCCAGAAACACAGTCGTAATGAAGGTGAAAGTAACATTGCATTACATAGAAGACCTTGTAAAGGGGATATAAATTCACAAAACTTTAAAATTATGTGAACTCAATTTAAGAATTATTGGGAGAGAGTGACGTGGATCCTAAATTTAACGTTCAAGCTGAATTATCTAAACTTTGTTGGCAGTTTTTAAATGACATAATGATGATGCATTGATTACATAATAATATGAATTCATAATAATATGAATTTTGATGTGATGAAAATTCTTTTGTAAGAGTGAAAAGGTGTAGGGAAAAGGGAAGTGAAATAAGTGGTCACTACAGAAGGTCATTTTTTTAAATTTTACTTTCTATTTTATTAATCCTAAATATGTCAGACTTAAAATAACTTTTTGGTGACAAATGCAACAATGTCAAATTAAAATTTCCGATAATTTATACTTCATGAGAAAAGATTGTTAATTCAAAGGCAAACAACTCATTACTCGGACAAATGAAAATTTTTACAAAATAATTTAACACATTAACTATTAATATAAAATTGTACCTCTGTATTTAATTCATTTAATTGAGTTTTGTCTTTTGGGAATCCTTCAAGAATAATTCCCTTTGTTTCACTTTTCAAATTCTTCATTTCGGATTTGATGAACTCCGGATTTATGTTCTAAATGTGAACTGATTTAAAATTATCGAAACCAAAATCCACTAAGTCTTACCCAATGTTCGACCACTAACTGATCCTGGAAGCACAAAATGAGTTAATCAGATGTACGATAAATAAATTGACGAACCTGGTCCAAGTGAACATCATTTAGCAAACTCAATTTAGCCAAGCAATCCCAGTTTTGAGTATGAACCCCTTTATCAAATATTCGGCTTCGTATAACATCATTAATATTTATATGAACCCAGTCAGCATATCGGTTGCATATTTCTGAAGCGACACTAGTTTTACCGCTTCCAGGACCTCCTGAAATTCATAATAATTTTTCAATAACTAGTACTTTAGAGTTTTAAAAACTACATTCCATATAAATAAAAAAGATTTATAAATGGTTATTGTGGTGTCCCTTCAAAAAACTCGAAATAAAAATCAATATCAATACGATCAAAATAAATATCAATGCAATCTACAGAAGTATTAGGTGTATAACTTAGTTTTTTGGATTTTCTAAGAGATGGTGTAACCTTTGTAATAAGCATTATTTTACAGTCGTACGTACAGATTTTTAAAGTGCTGAAATCGAGGCATTAAAATTAAGTAGGTCATTGACCTTAAATGCGCCATAAACATATTTTTAATCACGTTTTAGCATGACAACTTTCATACCAACAAAACAACATTTGCGGGAACCACTACTGTTTTGCTTTAACCAAAAGAAAAAAGCTGCAGACAGTTTTCGGCTTCTTGAAGAAACTTATGGTCAACATGCACCAACACAACAGACTTGCGAGAACTAGTATAAACGTTTCAAAAGTGGAGATTTCGACGTAAGTGACAAAGAGCGTACCGGTCAACCAAAAAGATTCGAAGATGAAGAAAAAAACACTCCAGAACCATAGTCTTGACGATATGAATTTATGTTATTTGCGTTGCATTTCATCTGGAGGATGTGAACTGATCGACGCGCCTCCAATGTAGCTGCAGCCGCTCTCTTCTGGGCTGCTGAATCTCTGGTTCCATCAGCCTTAAATAACCGCTGCCTTGGCATATTTTCTAGGAATGAAGTCCAAATATCTATTGACATCCTGCCTTCCGCCATGACCATCATTGAATATAACACTCGCTTCAAATGCTGCTATCCGCACTATCAGACTTCCTGAATATGACGTCTTGGAGCAATAGTTCCATATTGTAGAATCTCAACAAATCGGAATTCAATAAGAAAATTCAGAAAAACTATTATTAAGATTGCAAAAAATTAATGTGTAAAAATAACTTCTGAAATTAATGTGATATTTTCCAATGAAATTAATTGTAAATTGTTTAAATAAACATTTTGAATTGTTGATAGTTTAATTTTTTTTCTCATTGCTTATTTTTCAAATCACAATCGATTATCCATGGTAGTGCCAAGTTAATTATCGACAAGGCCTTTTTTAACATAATGACTCAGGGGAACATTTGCCCCCCTAGTGACCGGACTGTTTGTAAAATTTTATGGGTCGGGTGACTTGTGTATTTTCTTCGTCTAAATCTGAGAACACTTGATAAAAAACTGTTTGGAATAGGAAAATTAATTATAAAAAACAAGGAAAAATTTTGTATCCGAGATTAAAAGTTACCGAATTTCAGCACATGACCATTCAAGATTGCTTGTGCCCCCCAGTGAAAATTTCTTAAAAAAGGCCCTGATTATCAGTTTGTTGAATAATATAAAAGTTGAAAATACTCCGTCTATTTATTCCATACCCCTTCGACAATTCATTCGACTTTCTCTACACCACAGTCAAGCTATTCGACAATTATCTCTGAAACTCTATTTCCAAATTGCATCTCACAGTCTGCTTCAAACCATCGACAACAGTTATAAATGTCAAAAATGTATGACTAGGGTCAACAAAAAGACTGTTTGAAGTTTTTTATATCTGTCGACTTATTTTATGCATTGAATAAGAATCCTGATTGACCCAGAAAGCATACTACTAGAATAATAACGTAATTTTAAATGTTCTTGAAAGGATGTTGCAACATGACTTATGATAAAGTTTCTAATTATGTTTCATAAAGAGTGAATAAATCCTAAAGTTTTTGAAGATGACTTACGCGAATTATTATAGTTATATTGAGATGATTCTATTGCGTATGTTTTACATCGCGTACCAACCATAATCTCGGCAAAATTTTCATTACTAAAACAGCAATCATTACTGTTTCAAATATTCATGCTGCAGTATTGCTTTGGTTAGTCTCTTATAATTTTGATGATGTATTCGGATGTACACTTTAGATTAAATTGTAATTTATAACATGGATGCATTTTCTTTTAACTTAATATTTTATATTTTCATTTTACCACCTTGTCGTTTTAGATTTATGGACACCACTGAAGTAAACCGAGTGAAGATCTTAAATGTAAATAAATATAATGAGAAACATGTGTATGAAATTGCTGCTTCAATCGTAACAGGAATTCTGAAGAAATATAAATCACTGGATCATTATCAGTTGAAAGAGTTGAAAATGTGTCAGAAAACAGCTCAAGGATAGAAATTTTGTAACCAACAAAAGAATAGATCCTAGGTAAACAGCAACAGCTTGAAAGAATGAACATGATCTCAACATCAGTCCCAGAACTACTCGAAGAAGGTACCTTACAAGAAGAAGGCAAGCAAACCGGCCAAAAAGACTGCAGCTAACAAAATTAATGAAGTTGAAACGGCTTATTTGGGCTAAGAATTCCAGCACTAAATGTTTGATCAGTAGAGGAAGGTGCCGGTTAATCCGTCAAAATTAATAAGCAAATGAAAAATTCAGGTAAATTTTAGAAAAAATTAAAAATTCAAGTAAATTTTAAAAAAATGAAAAAATCAAGTAAAATTTAGAGAAAATGAAAACTTTAATTTTAAAGTATTATTTAAAATATTTAACGTAGTTTTAAATTTGATTTTAATCTTAAATAGTATTTAATTATTTAAATTTCGATCAAGGAAATGAAAATTAACTAATTCTTCATAACCAAAATATTATATTTATATTTTCTTTATATTTATAATTATGTTTATATTTTATTCTATTATTTTATATTTTATTATATACAGAATTTTTTTTCTAAAATTTACTTGAATTTTTACTTTTTTTCTAAATTTACCTGAACTTTTCATTTTTTCTAGAATTTACTTGAATCTTAAAATTAAAATTCGAAAGCCAATTAAAATTGCTTATTAATTTTGACGGATTAACCGTCATCTTCAGAACAACTAAAAACATCAGTTGTTCTGAAGATAATATCATAAATCCCCGACCAATTGTGTCCCGATCAATTTTCCACGACCAATTGACGTGTTCCTTTATTGATTGATGAAAATCAATTCTATATTAAAGGAGTTTAGTCTTTCTCGATAAGAAGATCTAATAATGGACCTGTTTATCCTGGGCACATTACTCAAACGAAAGAAAACCCACCCAAAGACATATTTTGGTGAAATTTTTGATCTCAGGGCACTGGTCCATTACGCGTCTGTGAATGTAACATGAACTCTAAATAATACATCAATGTTATTAACACCAGAGTTATCTCTCAGTTGTTATAAGAAAACTATCGCAGTATGATGTTATCACCAAAAACAAGCTCATTGCAAAAGTTATTGATTTATGGAACAGAGATCCTGATTTGACGACCCTACGTGAAGCTCTAGTATCTTCCATGCCCCATAGAACTTTCTATTCGAAACTACTTTTGAGTGTATTTGTTAAAAAAATGTTTAAAAGTTAAAAAATATGTGCTGCCGGAAGTGTACATCCAAAGTAATTACAAAGAAAGCTGTATTATGTTGGCGAAAATGAAAACTTTAGTGTTATTATTTAGATTTGTATAAAATCGGATTCACACTAGATTTTACATTGGGTATTATATTAAAAACAAATAAGATAGCCTAATTATTCAGGCAAGATTACTCAACTTTTGCCGTTTAAAGTTAAGGTTACAGAAGAAAAAGCATTCTCGAGTTAAAAAATAACTCGTAGTAATAACTTAAGCTAACCGGACTTCCCAATTTATTGCATGTATTTTGTTGCCACAGAATATTTTAAAAGGACTCTAAAATTTTGAACTTCAATTACTTTTAAATCCTGCTCAAAAAATAAAGTATTTCCACCAAGGATGTCCTCTTTTTCAAACATAAGACTTAAATTTTAAATTCTCAATAGTAAGTAAACAAAACTTTTTAAACAAACATGAGTTGACTAAAGACCTATATATAAAAATAACTGCCTAGATTTGAGATGGTCATTTTGACCGTTGTCGTCCATCTAGTGTTAACATATGAAGGTCTGGATTGAAATATCAACGTTAAATATGATTCGCATTTCAAGCAATAAATGAAATTATTAGTATCATACCAAGGAGCAGCACAATCGGACACTGGGGTAAATCAGGAAGACGTTGGATCTCATCGGTTATGTTAAATATTTCTTCAATGTCGTTAACTTGAACTGATCCTGGTGGAGGAATATCACTGTATTTGTGTTCCGCACGTTTATTTTTAGGACCTTCAGTTTCCTCAAATTCCGCCAATTCAGCTTTGAAAATCTTGGCAATATCCTTCAAAACTTCTTCTCTTGTTTTATCACCGTCAATCTTTATTTATTTTAAATTTAAATATAGTTTCAAAATCAAATAATTTAATACCAATCTTAATTTTTGATGATCGTCAAAATATTTGCAAACTGGTAAAGTGTAAGCCTTATAATTGGCAATTCGGCGACCAATTGCTCCCGCAATGTGATCAGACCAACCTTCCAAAGGCAATCGTTGGATTAAGGCCTGCTGACAACTGTCTTCTTCACAATCCACTAGGACAACAAAATTCAATCGATTCATCCCAATCTTAAACCCATATTATAATATCTAGATTCCTTAACATGATATTATTTAAAAATATCTATGACTTACAAATTTTTCGAAGTCTTCCATTTGTTGCTGAGTTCGAGGATAACCCTCAATTAAATAACCAGATACGTCAACGTTATAATTTAATTCTCTTATAAGAGTCTCAAGGACCAAATCCTGAATAAAATACCAGTGATATTTTCGTATCCACTTTTATTCTAATGAAATATATTATGAAAATTGATGGATCGTAAATCATTGTCTTCTCTAATATTTAGTGTTTATTTATCCTTTTATGTATAATTCTTAGCTTAACTATGTAGTACAACAATATGTAATTTTTCTTCCTTCATACGAGGGGCATTCAAAAGGTTC
>MQRK01251433.1:0-12740 GCA_001938485.1 Girardia tigrina | reverse complement strand
TCGAGTTTCATTTTTTAATTATTTTTTTTAAACAAAATTTAAACTTATTTCTTTTTCATTAAAACATTATTTAAAAAAAACAATTGAATTGATTTTGGACCTTGATCCTAATGATTTGAATACTTTCGTGTTAGAATTTTATGACCTGATTTATGAACGTGGATTTTATTAGGAGTGCCAATGGTGACGTTTATATTTTCTTCTTCATCCAACATAATTTCTATAAAAAACGTTAAAATTTCCAAAAATTATTTTATAACAATTTCTGAATATTTCTGAATATTTAAACAATTTTTAGGAGATTTTCGTGATTTTTAATTTAACCGTATTTTATAAATAAATGATATATTATATAATATTTAATATTGATAATTTAACATTAGAAATTAAAATATCTACTTTTATCCTTATAACTCTTACATCCCCTTTTTTAAGATTTTTAATTTCTCTACATTACGGATATGAAGAACATTTAGACAAGTCTCGTTTGAATTTTTATTACAATCACATTTAGAGTCATTATGACTCTCAGAAAGTCTTTCATCGTTTGTCATCATTCTAATTGGTTTTCTTGTTTCTATTTTTAATCATGATTATTCGAACAATTTTTCTTAAGTGATTTATTAAAATATTTAACTTCTAAAATTATTATTTAAAAATAATAATTTTTAACATTTCTTAATAAATCTCATAATAATAAAAATTTGATCAAATTATTAAAAATGCATTTAATTTAAATTTTACTAAAAATATTAAACTTAATTTTAATTGTTAAATTAAAAAAATATGAACTTTATAAAATGATTATTTTAATTATATTCGAATAGTCAATCACTTTAAAAATAAAAAAATACCAATTTCCATCTGGGTGGGAGAATCACCATTCTAAATTCAACATACTTAAATCAACATATAGCATCAATACATTTACACATTCAAATAATTTAAAATATTCCTCACAACGGATAAGTACTTTGTTGTTAGTACTTTTCAATTTATAACTTCCGTCATGAATTTTAGTTACTATCATTTAGTAACTAAATGTATAAAAACATTTCAAATACATTCCAGAATCGTGCATATTGATAAATTGTTGTATGTTAATTAAAATTTTTCTTTAAAATAAGAACAAAACATTTAAATTGATTCCAAATAGAATTTCATCAAAAGCACAATATTCCACATTTGCATGTAGAAGTATGCATAATAATGAGAGAAAATAACAAAATCATTTCAAACATTTCTCTCATAATTGTCCTGTTTTTTTATTTCGAATTTCCTTTTTTATCCAAACTTCATCTCCGATCTGGAATTCTTGTTTTGTTGATCAATTATTGCGACAATATATATTGTTCTCTTCTTAGTGTTTCCTTAACAGATCAACATATGTTGATGTAGATTTTGTCGAAAGGTTCATTAAACTGAATCTTTACTGTTTCCTCTTTGGTTTGTGTCGTGAAAGTTTTCGTCTTCTGGCATGGTATACATTTATCTATTGTGTCTTTTACTCTTTTTACTCTGTCTTTCATTTTGAAATTGTTTATTTATTTTTTTCTGATCCATCATGGGAAAATAACTTATTGATATGATTAATAAATTCTGATCTCCTACTTTCTGGTATCCATATTCTACCATCTCTGGTATAAACAGTTCCTTCTCTTACAATAAAACGTCCATCATCTATTCCAGCTTTGATTCTCTTTATTTCTTTGTTATGTTCTTGATTTCTTCGCATAATCTTCTGTAATAGTTACAGATTCCTAGAAAAATTCTCATATTCTTAATGCATTTTTGATGGCAAATGTTTTTATCGTTTCTATTTTGATGGAATCAGTCCGTATTCTCTCTTTATTTATTATGTGTCCTAGAAATTTGACCCCCTTCCTTAGAAATTTACATTTTTCGGGATTCAGTCGTAGATCAACATCACCTACTCTCTTGATAACTTCTACGACTTTATAATGTTCATCTAACGTTTCTTGTTGCTACTAGGATGTCATCCAGATAAACTGATGATCTGCTCTTTATAGTTAAGTGTACTTTTGTCATGACTTCTTGATAGGTACCCGGTGCAACGGCATTCTCGTGAAACAGAACTGACCAGATTTTTCTTTAGATCTTGGATCTAATTCAACTTGATAGAACGTGTTACCCAGATCTATTATGCTATTATTATCATTTATGCTCCGCGTAAAGTATCCAACATTTCGTCTACATTATGCATTTAGAAAGCTTGTCTTTCAGAGATTCCATTAAATTGTTTCAAATCTAGGCATAATCTGACGTCATTACTTTCCTTCTTCCATAAGCATACTAATGGTGCGTTCCATGGAGAATTAAATTTCCGAATTATCCCATTATCGTATAGATTCTTGACTGTCTCTTCGATTTTGTGTTATAGGTGAATTGTTTGTCTACGAGGTTTAACATTTATGGGTCACCATTGGTAACAATCTTATTGGTAACTACTTTTGTGTATCATATATCCCATTTATTTGCCATGAACACATTCTTGTATTTGGAAACTATTTCTCGTCGTCGTGGTATCCTTTTTAATTCTAAAGTCTCCATAATCTTTTCCATTCTATCTTCATCTGTTATATTTTGTCTAAATTAAGCCTCAATATCACATATATAGTTTTCTGATTCTTCTAACGTTTTGTCTATCCATCTCAATTCTAGTCCTAGTTGTATTTACATGCTTTACCTACAATTACTTCCGGGCTAATGTTTTTTACATCAATGAATCGGACTTTTGCTTCTTGATTACCGATCGATACCTACAGTTCTACTTTTTCAAATACTTCCAATTTACTATCATTAGTACATCTCAATTTTTCTTCTGATGACTCAATCTTGGATCCGTTAATACGTCTTACTGTGTCATATGCTATTACATTTACTCTAGCACCTGTATCTAGTAGGTATTCCATCTTCATACCTTGAATGTTCACGTTCAAATTAGTTCTATCCGCATTTTATTGTAAGAGATGAATTCTTTTCCACTTCTGTGAGTCTCTTCATTTGTCACTTTTCTTATTTCACAGATTTGATTTATGAAGTTAACTATACAGACAAGTTTATCTAATAAAGGGTTTCTTGCAGATAGTAAGGTTTTCTTAATTAAAAACTCACGATGTAAAAACAGTGAGTGGATGTAATCTTTACATTTTCTTTCTTCGTAAGTGTTACAAAACTTTACAAAAAATCCGGCCGGAGTTGGAGCCGGTGCCAGTTTTGCAAAAATTTAAAAAAAGTGAACATTTAAGCCAAACAATAATTAAATGTAATATGATTGGAGCGGAGAATTGCTGATTTGACCGAACATTTTTACTAGTTTCCGAAAAATATAAATAAAAAATATAATTAACTTAATAAATTAAATAATTAATTAAATTAAAAGTAAATAATTAAATAAAGTTAAAAATAAACAAATTAAAAATATATATATATATATATATAATCAATAAATTAAATAACAAAATAAAATGAGTTTCTAATCGATAAATAATTGTCTGTTTTTTTGAATTAAATTTTTCTGGTCGAATAATGATATTTGATCATAATCCGTTTCGTTTCGAGTAAAAACAATTAGAAAATAAAGAATCGAGTCGATGCTTAGGTAGTCTGAATACGATTTATTTGTGTTGTTCAAAAATCGAATGTATATTGGCTTCAATTAAGTGATGAGCCTCATTCTTTTTATTTTTTTTTGTTTGATTGCGATAAATGGATTTTCTCTGCACTGTGTAGGTAAGTCATTATGTAATGTAATTGCAATGAATGCCAATGTAAGTATGTTTGCATGCTTGTGTATTGTGCATGTCTGAGTGCATGTGTATGAATGTAATTTGTGAATGATATGTTAATTGATTGGTTGTGTCTGTGTGTTAAATTTATTTGTGAATTATAATCACAATTTTTAAATTTTTATGAGAGAAAAGTTGTCAGTTGGGAATTTTCAGAGATAACAATAAAAAATTTTGTCTTTATTCAATTTTCAATTTCAATTTCATGATCAAAAATAAAGTTTTCAAATAAAAAAGAGTTCATTACGGCGATTTAAATAAATAGAAATAAATTGACAAAAATAATAAAAATGTGGGAAAAATTTGGTCATGAACTTAAAGATGAACAACTGAAAGTCATTTGTTCAGCCAATTTAAAATTGATGCCTGAATTTATTATAACATCGATAAAGAGTGCACTATCACTCGATGTTTTCCCGGCAAATAAAGATGCGTGTCATTTTCTCGGTTGGGATGTCGCCACATTTGAATTGCGTAAACGAGATGGGATTCCGCTGAATATTTTTTTCAATGAAATGAAAGGCACCTTTCAACCGACATGCACAATGAAAAACAATTCTTCTCTTTCTAAAATATCACGGAGACACGGTTTCCTGTCCAATGATATACGAAATATAATTATTGTAAGAAAATGAACTGCATCTAAATAAATCGATACGAAAGAAGTAACCCCTCTCTAAGGTATATTTCAACAGTTCATCAATAAGGCAAATGAAATTTAAATTTTAAAAAGAAGAGTTTTTTCTGCATTTTCTAGAAGAAATCGAGATTGGTGATCAGTGATATACCAGCTGTACTAAAGACTCTTTCTGATGAGACACTTGTAGGAGGTGGAGCAAGTTAAACACGTCATAGATGACATTTTAGACAGCCTGTGTTGTTTGATTGCTACCAGAGGAAATGCAGGGAAGGAAGATCTCAGCTAAATAAGTCGATAGCTGTCTCTAATTGATGCCTGACTCTTCGTAATTAGTTGGAATGAGGAAGAAGATTTCATACAAAGAGGCCAGTGGACTGGGATAATAGATGTGCTGTTTTTTGTTTGCTGATTCTTTGCAACAATTTTTTGATTTTAGCTCCAATGCTTGTGAGTGTTACTCACATGTAAGGAATAAACTTGCCTTAGCACTAGTTTTTGTATCGTCTGTTGTGTTAGTTTAAACACCAAAAATCAGTTTCTTTTATTTCGGTATGAGTAAAACTGGTTGTTGTCAAAGTTATCGCAACAACCGAATTTTTCGCGATTCATTTTAGTATTAATTTATCTTATTTTCATTTTGAATTACTAATTTTAATTACAATGGAAATTCTACTAAAAATATAAAAACTAGTAAATTTAATATGCTTAGGAATCGTTCATTCATCTAAAATTTCCACACAATATATAAATATAAGCTTATAATTATAAAAATATATTTTCATCAGGTGTTTTTTAATTTTTTAAACATCCCGAAGCGGGTTTTTGTTGACCTCTAATATGTTTTATAAAATAATAACCTAGTGATTTTAGTTGGTTTTAATTTTCGTTGAAAATATAAAATATAACTTTATTGTATTTAATTATTAATATAGATAATATTTTATTTATTAACACTAAAAATAATAAAAAATAATTCAACACAATTTTTAAATTTTTTAAATTGAATACTTTTTATAGTATCTTGAGTGGAAAATTCGTATATATAATACATTTAATCCATACAAAAGAAATTTTCGCCATTTTAAAATCAATTCAGAAATAATATAAAGAAAATTCGCAAATCTTTTTATTTTAAAATTATTCAAAATTCTGAAATAATTTCCAATATTTAAAAGGAAATTGTTTCATCAACATTCAAAAACAAGAAAATAAAAATATTTCGAATTAAAATATTATTAAACATATTTTATTGATTTATTTTTAATTACATAAAACAAGGATTCCAAAAGTATTTTTCATGTGGTTTTTAAGGAAATTAACGTTTGTTGTATCGAATTTTAATATAATTTAATGACTTCTTTTGCGTTATTGTCACCAAACAAGAATTGTACCGTTAATATTTTTTGCTTGATTAAATTATCATACACATAAATCAAACTTATTTCTGAAATACTTAAAAATTGTTGAGGTATGCTCATTAAGTGTCAACATTTTGTGGTCTCGAGTATTTAAGATTCAATAACAAAGCCCCTGTCATTTGCAACACATTTGCCCATGAAATTAAGTCCCTTAACATTTTCATAACCTCCTAATGCACCTCTTAATGAAATTTATTTTAATCCTTTGAATTTGACAGCAGTACAGGTGCATGAGCGCCGTCGGGTTAGAAAGACAACCGAAAAATAGAGGCCCGAATTCCATAGTGAATTTATTATTAATTTATCAAAACTAAAAGTTATGAAATTCGACTCCATTAAGACAATTCAAAATTTATTAATATAACACAAATAGTTAATTTAAACAAACATTTATTAATAATTCGTATTTTATTAATATTTCCATAACTCTAAATATAGTAAATAATAATTTACAACTAATTAAGACCATTCTTAATCTGAGTTTCTATGCTAGAACTATTAATCATATAATTAAGTAGCAAACGAATCTGTCCTAGGACTGCTATACATAATTTCAATTTTATACATTTAACGTGCCATCTAAAAGGTTTTAGTACGGATTAGCATACTTTTATTAAACTTTTTGTTTAAACCTAAATTTTTTTGAAAATTTTTCATACAATTTGGAAATTTACAATCGATCTTTACTGTAAGAGAATTACAAATTCGTGAAATATGAAATAGTTTCTATGAAATTCTATTCTATTTTTTAAATAAGAGTTAAAATTAAAAATATTTTTTTGTATTGAAACTGAAAAATAATTTTACAAAAAAATAGAAAACATCCAAAAATAATTTTCCATTTATTTTTTCATGTTCAACATATTTTCCCGTTGTTTTGATCTTCGAGGGGAGGGTCAGATTAACACTTCATATTTGTGATTCTTGCAATTCAGCAAACAAAAATTTCAGTTAAAGAAAAGTTTATTTTAATTCCGAATCGCCAAAGAAATCACATTCAAAAGGTTTTATATATTTTGATGCAATTTGTTTCTAACAAATTCAAGATTATTATGTAAAAAATTTGTTTGAAATTTAAAAACAAATCAAAAAAACTATGATTTTAATAATTAAATTGAGGTTTTTTAAATCACTCTTAATGAACCAGAAAAATACCCGTCATATATGACGGGGGAGCTGAATTTTCGTCTTTGAAAGTTTTTGCTTTAATTTTAAATCGTAATTATTATAATTTATTATTTATTGTTTCGAATTATGTGTTGATTTAAAAGTCAGTCAATTAAGTCGGCTCCCAGAGTCTTTCGGCGAAGGCGCTGTACAGATAGAACCGTCTCAATTCGGACTGTGCAGATTTACCTCAATTTTACACGGATTCACTCCCTGTTCCTCTATTATTTCACATTTTATCAGCATATATGATCATAGTAAAATTTGAGCTTGACTGACAAACCGTGAATCAGATGATAACGAAATTTTACAAATTTAACCGAAATTGATATTTTAGAAATATAATTAGTAAATAACTAATGAAAATCGCCATTCATCATATAAATTAGTATTTTATTAGTATTTTCATAAAAATTTTAATCCTGGTATGCATTGTGCGTTACAGACACAAATATAGACAGTAATTATTTAAAAGATTTTTGTATTAATTTTATTTTTGAAAAATATTTTATTAAGGTTAACAATAGAGCTTTTATTACTTAAATTTTCACTGTTAAATTTTTAAGATTGGCATTATTAATAACAAACTTATTTATATATGAAATGTTTATATTATTTATGAATACTGAAAATTTGTAATTTATATAGTGTGTCCTATAAATAGTTGGAAATATGAACATAATACCTACACTTTAAAAATTAAAAAAATTTAAATGATTTTATTTTTATCAGATTCAGCATAATGTAAAGTTTTGGTTAAATAGTTGAAACATTGTTATTACTTTTACGGCGGAATTACAAATATGAATCTACATTTGAGCGATAAATTACTGTTAGTGAAGCATTATTACTTGCAAGGAGAGTCGGTTACTGGAGCGATACGTGGGTATCACTCAGAAAAAAAACATAACAAAGAATTCTGAGAAATTTTTCCATTCAACAGGGGATTATTTGCTGAAGAACTTCTTGGAAACAGGCTCATTAAATAAACGAAGTCCTCCTGGTCGAAAAGAGAACGATGAAAATGTTAACGTCATAGGTGAGATTGGAGAAGTTAAATCTGTTCGCTCTGCAAGTCAGTTAACAAAATTATCGAAGTCTACAGTCCATCGTATTTTAGCACACAAATTTAATATGTTCCCATACAAAAAGCAGTATGAACACTTTGTTTCTGCTAACGCACAACAAGAAAGATATGTATTTTGTGTAAAATTCCTCGCACAAGTGGATGCAAATCCTGATTTCCTGGATAGAATCCTTTTCACTGATGAGTCCATCTTCGACTCCAATGCTCATTTAAATAAGCAGAACGATATGATTTGGGCACCAAAAGGCAATTTTCCTCCTCAAATCCCAGTTTCCCTGCGAAATAATATCCCAAGAAAATAATGGTTATGGCGGGATTTTCATCTCGGGTGTGCATTGGACTAATCTTTTTTAATTCCACAGTTACACTTGAGAACTATCAGCAAATGCTGAATGATTATGTAATTCAGAACTTAAAGAAGCACAAAAAGTTCAGCACAACCATATTTCAGCTGGACGGAGCAACGCCTCACACTGCATTGAACACCAAAGAGTTTTTGAAACGAGGATTTGGAGAAGATGCTGTAATAAACCGAGGGTTTTCCTTTGCTTGTCCAGGATATTCACTCGATTTTACACCAGCAAAATTTGGATTGTGGCCCCATCTTAAAATGAAAGTGTGCACCAAGAACTATAATTCAGTGGAAGAACTAAAAACTGCTATTGAAAATGAATTTCATTCACTACCTCAATGTTTCTTTTCTAATTTTGCTAATTCAGTTATTAAGAGATGTGCTTTGTGTTTTGAGGCCGAGGGTGGAAATTTCTAAAGCTTATTTGTATTAAAAACTTTATTTTACCTGAACATGTTTGTAATTACTCAGTTTTGGAAAAATGCAAATTTTTTTTTGAAATAACCACGTTTGAAATTTCCAACTATTGATGGGACACACGATACAAAATTGATTTTTAGAAATATAATTAGTAAATAAGTGATAGAAATCGTTATTTATCAAATAAATTAGTATTTTCATAAAAATTTTCACGAAATTCCTTGTAGGAATCATCCAAGGCGTCATTTTCCGAAATCAGTTTTAATTTAACCATTTAACGCCTTGTACGCTTTACGATAGATTTTGTCGGCTTCCGGGCGTCTCTCAGCCAAAGCGCTGTATCGACAGAATTGTATTGATGTGCGCTATCCAGATTTATCATGTCTTCATATGGATTCACTCTGGTTCCTCCACAATTTCATATTTAAAAGCGTGACCGACAAACAAGCAAACCAACTTCTTAGACAAATATTATATTTAAATATTTACGTTCTTCTTGACTTACAAAAGCTCTACAGTAATAAAAATAATATTAAAAAATTTAAACAAAACTAATTATTTTATAATAGTCAAAAAATAAAAAAATATCGTTACAATAATCATTTATAAATTCACTACATATTTAGTTAGTGTAAATGTACACATTTATTTTTTATTCTATTTTGCATGTATATTTTTCACCATATATTTTTCTTTTCTGTTGTGATTAAAAAATATCCAGTTGTACCCAACATAATACTTTTAAACTTTTAAAAGTTTTTTTGCTATCTGAAATTTGTAGAAACTATTAGATTATTCTAATTTTAGATTATTTTATTTTGTTTATTTATTTGTGTTATTTTATTTGGAAAAAGAAGAAGACCATTTTTTTAACATACAGAAAAAGTCAAGAAAGAAGAAGGTAAAAAAAGGGAGAAGATCAGGAATATAATTATATAAAATTATAATTATATTGTCTTGGAATCAGAATTATTAAAATTGTAATTTGATTTGAAATTCAAATTACAATCAATAGACAATAATTAATTCCGAAAACTAAAACTAATTGAAGCAGAAATATCGCTGACGAGTTATATTCGATTTATCCGTTTATGTCTCTTTGCCGGTTATTTTTCCTACTATAACACTGTGTCTACTCGTTAATCGTGACATTAATTAACAATTGTTCATTATATTTGACATTATTTTTGCAAGTCATTGTTCTACCAACTAAAGGTTTATTAGTTATTACAATATTCGTTTATTTGTTATACTTATTTATTTTATCTCAAAAATCCAAGCAGATTCATTGAACAAAAATTTAGTTCAGTTAACCTGGTTGGAATTATTTTTTTAACAATTAGGTATTCTTTTCTATTTTTTAAATAAAAAAGACGTTAATACTTTAAAACATTTTTTTAAAAATCCATAAGGTAAACATTTGTGCTTAAATATTGTGAGGAATGTTGTGTGATGATTTTGGATTGTGTCTCTCCTACTCATATGGCTGAGTAATATTTTAATTCTTATAATCTGAAACTAATTTGATTTAAATGTAACTTTAATGGTTAAAAGTATTTTAAATTTGAAATAATTGCAACATTTTGATTGATTTGATTAACTTTATTTTAATTTTTAAACCAATAAATTAAATTATTATTATTATTTTTTATTAATATCTTATCTCATCTGGTCAAAAGACAGAGAAAAGACTGACACGTTTTTGGAAATCAAAAGAGTAAAATAAAAAAAATCATTAAAGCATTTCATATATTATTAGTATTTTAAATATAATAATTACAGTATAAAATCAATTAAAAATTAATCTTTTATTCAATTTTAATAACGATCAAAGATTCCCATTCAATCACATGAATTTACTTGTAATGACATTCTTCATTATGGTAATTCTTCTCAATTACTTGACAGTGACCAACAATAATGTCCTTGACGAACTTCTTCGATCCAATTTCCAAGATCTCAAAGTCCCGCAACTTAGAGGGTCTAATATTACTCGAATATTGCACCAAACTTGGAGAAACACAAGGATTCCATTGAAATTTAGGGAACTTTCACAAAGTTGGACGGTCAATTGCTATCCGAACTGGAAATATATTTTCTGGACAGATAAAGACAATAGAAAGTTTTTACGGAAATATTATCCTTGGTTTAGGAAACGTTACGATAGTTTCAAATATCACATTTGTCGTGTTGACTCAATGAGATACTTTTACGCTTATCATTACGGAGGAATTTACACAGACTTAGACAATGAATGTTTGAGACCCTTTGAGGAACTTTTGCGTAAGTACGATCTCGTGTTCGGTACGATTGCAGGTGTTTATGGATTGACACCTTTGAAAGAAGGATATGTACAAAATTCCTTTTTCTATTCTATACCGAGACATACATTTTGGATGTTTTTAATAAGTATTATTTTGAAGAGTAAAAATACAAATCGACCAGAATCAACGACCGGTCCGATTATTTTGTCGAAAGCCATTGATAAATATCGAAAAACAATTTCATCTCGAAGACTTAAAATATACGAGGCACGTTATTTTAATCCTTACAGTTGGATGAGAAATCAAGGAATACCGAAAGAATGTAGCCGACTAATGAAAGTCAAAGATTGGATTTTATGTAGAAAATTTTATAAAAACAATGGTTCATATGTTGTTCAGTATCATTCACATACTTGGGAATAAGATTCCAAAGGTTTTTCTTATAGTTTGTTTAAAATATTCATTAGATTTCTGTTAAGATCTTTTGTAGCATTCGAAAAATTTGAATTTTGGTATGTTTTATAAATAAAATTATAAAAAAATTATAATCAATGTTTGATTTTTCATAAAAAATATATTTTAATTTTTACATTTTTAAGATTTTTTAATTTTTGATATTTTGTGTATACTTTTTAAAATTTCAATATCAATTTAAAATTTTAAATAACTCTATTTTTATGTTAAAAATATTAATAACATTCAATTGTGGTAAACAAAAAAATACTACTAAAATAATCATTTATTGAATTTACGACATGTGTCCTTATAAATTAATTTATTTGTTCCATTGAGAGAATTAGAAATTCATAATCCTTTTATAAATGTTCGAAGCAAAGCTGTCAATGTTAATTATTTTTATTTAGCATTTTTTAATCATCTATGTTTAACCGTTAAATGCATGATGATGTATATGCACATCAGTGTTTTCTTCCTCACATAATTTCTAAACGGTAATTTAAACACAGTATTTTTTACTTTTAGTAGGTTATAAAAAATTTCACGATATGGCAAGTTTTGAATTTCAAATATAGACTCCGATTCTATTAAATATTGTCAATAAAAATTACATTTGTCAAAAGGTCGATGCTATTCAAGATATTGAGTTTTTAGCAAACATTCATGATATGGCAGTTCACTTTTTTAACTGTCAAAATTTGACAGCTTGGCGCAACACTTTCAAATACATTTATTGTATTTAAAAAGGAAAAATCATGCATTTAAGGGTTAAATTTTTTGGGTATACATATTTTATTAAATTTTTTATTACACAGATTTTAACAATTGAATGTTTGAGACCGTTTGAATGACTTTTTGCTAGAATACGATCTCGTGTTCGGTACTCTTGCAGGAAATTGACACCTTTGGAAGAAGGATGTGTACATAATTCCTTTTTCTTTTCTATACCGAGACATAAATATTTGATTATTTTCACGAAATTTGAAAAGTAGTACTTTTCAAAGTGTAGGCATTTTATAATACGAGTGAGCGTAGCGAACGAGTTTTATAAAATGTCTGAGTTTTGAAAATGTACTTTTTAAATGAGTGAATGTAATTTTGTTTAATGCATTTGTAAATATAGTAAT
>MQRK01251425.1:16136-28125 GCA_001938485.1 Girardia tigrina | reverse complement strand
GAACTGCCTTTTCAAATCTATACATTATATTATAATAAATATGAATCATAACATGATAATATATGAATATATAATTATATGAATCATAACATGATTAGAATATAGTTATTGTGATACAAATGATATTATAAATTGTATTATTACTACATTGTCTTATCAGCTTATTTTAATGTATTTTGTTTTGTATCTTTATTATTAGAAAATATAATTTTAAGTCAATTATAAAAGATTATATTGGAAATAAAAAAAGTATAATGATTGTTATTTAAGATTTTATTTTCAATAAAACCATGTGAACTTGTTTTGTATATTTGAGGAACACTGGCAGTGTACACAAAATATTTATTCTATTCTTCAATTTAACAACGGACGGGAAATAGAGAATTCTGAAAATCCCAAAATATAAATTTTTTAAACAGATTAGCTATAATAATCAAATTATTTGCATATTTAATAAAATATCCCACAGACCCTTAATACCATACCATATGTTGTAACAAAAATTGTGATAATTAAATACAGGTATACATAAATTATCCTAGATAAATAGAAATGGGACGCCAATTTCGTTCATAATACTGTGTTTACTGATGATGCATCATTTCACCTCAACAGTTCCGTTAACCGCCAAAATTCATTTATTTATTCTCTCAAAAATCCGCATGCAATTTTGAAAAAAAAGATGAAATAACAATCATTTACTTTCTGTACTAACAAGATTACACATCTTCATATTTTTTTAACAATGTAAAAAAAACACTTAATGAAGGACTGGAAAATTAATAGATTTAACGTCCTCCAAGAAGCCATGATCTGACATCCAACGACTTTTTGGTATCGGGTGAGATTCGCGATAAATTTTATGCATATCCAGTACCAAACAATCTAGTGGAATTAAGTAATAAACTTCCTCATCTTTCCGAAAACATTAGTTCTGAATTTGTACGCCGTCCGTATGGATCTTTTTTGAAGCGTTGCGAACTTTGTGCGGAATGCGATGGTGGCCCTTTCATACAACTCCTTTGAAACTCTGCTCATTGAAAATTTATATTATTATTTTGTTTTATTATTGAAATATATTTCCATCTTGATTTTTGTACTTACTTATTTTAATGTTAAAAATCCACCAGAAGATAGCGAACACTCTTAAAATATTTTAAATATTGGAAAAATAATTTAGTTAAAGCTTTTTTAAGAAATTGATTATTGAACATGTTTCAAAGTTTCATATTTCATCATCAGCAATTAGAAATTATGAAATATTTGAATGTTTTTATTTTTAATGGTAACCCGTTACCGCATAGGGGATCATATATGATCCAAAATGATTTTTCATAATTTTATTATCCCAACTGCATAGCGTGCCATATATGTGTTTTTAGATTTTCTACATGAAAAAATCATTTATTTAAAAATAAAAATATGCATTTCTTTATTTCTCTTTTAAAATACTTGAAATTGTTTATTAATTTCGACGGGTTAACCGTAATCTTCAGAACAACTGTTTTTTAAAGAAATGTACTTATATACTGCCGGTGACAATTATGCAATAAATACGCCATCAATAAATCATTTAAAAACACTCAATAAAGTTATCGATAGTGCATTTTGAATGTTAATTCTAGGATCCACAGAGACTATAATGGATTTTCAAAATCAATAGTTGATAAACTAACGAAATAAACTATTGATAAATTAATTGAAAAAAAATAATAATAAATTTACAGATGTTCAATATCAAGAACAATCTTGTAACACTAATAAAAACAGTTTATAACTTGGATATATTTTAACTGTGTTTTATTCAAAAGATTTCAAAACATTTAAAAATTCTATTTTAAATGAGTAAAAAGCAGAAAAACAATGAAAAATCATACAGGGTGGTCCAAAATCATAGTAAAAGTTGCCACTATAACCTGCGAACTGAGTTGCTATAATTTTTGATCACCCTGTCTACGCATATTTACTCAAAAATTCCAAGTATTCCATAACAGATGTCAAAGTTGGAAGATAAATATCACATATTCTTATACAGAATGATTAGTATTAATCTTTTTATGTGTTTAATAAATAATGAATTTTAGTCAATATTTGCGAAGATATAAATGTTTTTACATTCCCTTAAGAAGTATTGAACTCAAAATTAGTATGAATCAATCAATATTAATGCTTTTTTAATGACTTATTAATAGTATTTTGTTTTTGTAGCATTTGATGAAAGAAAATGAATACCTAAAACTAGAAAATCAAAAACTTCTTAATCAGATGAAAAACATGCTGATACAAAATCAGGAGTTGATAACAGAGAGTCTTCAAAGTCGTCAGAATCAACATTCTGAAGAAGTGGCTTTAAGGTTAACTTAGTTATAATTATTTATCATACATCTTTTACATGTAATGTAACCATTATATTTTATTGTCAATTAATATTTTATGAAGTTACAGCTGATTACGAGATGTCGTTAGACTTTATTAGAAATAAAATTTATAAATTAATTACATTTTAATACTGAAAAATTTATATATACAGTAGAACCTGGCTATTCCGACATGGCGGGTGATTTAAAAATATACCGAAATAGAGATAGTCAGAACAAATATCGCAATTGAAAAATGGGGATTTTCGGACCTGCCGGATTAGACAGGTTTCCGAATTAAAGAGGAATGGATTAGACAGGTTCAACTGTATATATATATATATATATACAGTTGAACCTTTCTAATCCATCCCTCTTTAATCCAACAGGTCCGAAAATCTACATTTTTCAATCACCGTATTTGTTCGGACTCTCTCTATTCCTGCATATTTTAAAATCATCTGCCATGTCGGAATAGCCAGGTTCTACAGTATATATCGATGAATGATATTAAGTTAATTTAACTCTTAAGATGCTAGGTTTAATTATATGTTGTAGTTTTTCCAAAAATTGAGTTTGTTAATCAGTTACAAGAAACATTTAATCGAAACATTCACAATTCGATTTGAAAGCTCTTCTCTAACAAGAACCGAGTTTTTATAAAGAAAAAATGGATGACATCAAGAAATTGGAAAATTAAAATATTATTGCGAAAAAGAGAGATAAATCACAGATAGAGCTACATAATTGACAGAATATGATCAAACACCAAATTTTGAACGTATTGGAGTAGATTGGAGTCTGAATATTGTCTAAAATCAATTCATTCCATTCTTCCAAGAAGTTGAAAAGTGAATGTAAAAGTATGTCAAGAAAATTTAGTAAGATTTAATGCTCTTGGCCGTATTTTAAAAATATTATGATGAATAAGACTCCACTGAGCCGTTATAAGCCTTTATAGCTTATTTTAGACTGTAAGCATAAATCTTTTTAATAGGTGTTTCCATAAGAGCCACTCCATTGAAAATGTCTCATTTTCGTTATAGTTTTGAACACTGAAAAGATGATTAAATTTGACATCACCAAGATTATCATCAGCAATAACTACTATTGTTCACTAAAAAAGGATGTGAAAACGTTGTGGCAGCTGACTAGGACCCATGACCTTAGTCTTCTACATTATAAAGTAGAAATACACACTGTTTATCAATTTATTAATTCAATCGGCGAAAAGGCTTAATACTGGTTTTCAATCAACACCTTACAGTCCTGACTTTGTTTCGGATGATTTATTCTTGTTTAATCACCTAAATGAACACTATTGAGGGCAGTAAATTGAATCAAAAGTGGATCTCATAAGAATAGTGTACGTTTTTTTTCTATGAAAAAGATAATAATTTCTTCGAGGTTTGTCTGGTATAAATATTGAATTGCTGGAAGAAATTCTTCGTAGTATATCATTATATGTATAAAAGGTAACTTGAATACAAAGTTTTATTCCTGTACATCTTGTCTTATTCACTCCTCACACATAGGTTAATATACCTATTAATATAAATAAATTAAAATGATGCCTTATCATGTACCAATTAAATTTGGTTATTGAATTCATAAGATCATGAACGACTTAAAAAAGTGTAACAGAACGTCTTCAGTTATAAATTAAATGGAAATTATATATTATATTGTGAGCGAAGTATTCACTTGAAAAGAAGGACTTAATGCAAGAAGAAAATATAGAAGATGATTTACAAATTGTATTATCAAAAAAGGCAAATATACTTATAACTTTATAAAATGTTTAAAATGTAAAAAAAACACTTAGACTTATTTTTTTATAAATTATCTGTTTATTTCAGAGAGAGACTAAATCATCTACAACGTCACAAGGAAAGGTTGGAAGAGAAAATCATGGAGCAATATAAGGCAATGCCATCAGCTAAAAAGTAAGAAAGGAAATTTTCTTAATTAAAATTTAAACGCAATTTTTATTTCATATTTTATAATTTATATTTTCAAGATTGAATTATAATATTTACTTTAATGAGTAAGTTTGACCGCTTGTTTGCGGAAATGAAAAGCTTTTGTGTTAAATAAATGTATTTTGCATGAAGAATGTGGAAAAGTATAGAAACGCTTAATGTTTATTGCAATAATTCCAATTATGAATAATATTTTTAAAGGTTTTATTTCAGTTTGGGAAGAATGAGATAGCATGCGATTTATTTTGATTTTATTTTTATGAAAATTTCAAATCGATCTTAATCTTTCTAAATTTTGTTGTTTTAGGGGTATTTGACCCCGACACTTCCAAATAATATAAATACAAATACTTCCAAATAATACAAATATAAACTTTACATTTATCAAGGTTTTATGGCATGTTTGACATCTATTAAAAGTAAACTAATTCAAGAAATAACTATTTTTATTAAAAATAAATAAAATGAAATAACTCCTGTAAATTAAATATTTATTGAATAATAGTAAACAGAAAGACAAAAACAAGAAAAATTTGAATGTAAAGAAAGGTTAATCTGCAGTTATCTAACTTGTTATTCAATGTTAAGTAACATAGTCTAAAAATTATAGATTGAATGAAAGATATTCAAGAAAGGAATCCCTCTAGGTATAACGGAATATTGTGCAAGGATATTGGAGAGTTTTGATTAGAATATTTGAGATAAATTCAATAGAAGATCCACTAATAATTTATTTTTAGGAGTTTGGAATCCAATAAGGATTTATATAAGTAATCAATGATATCAAGATATTTGGGAAGTTTTAGAAAAAATTGACAAAAGTGTTTAATTATCATTTTAAATTTGTTTCTCTTGATAATCATCATTTTAAATTTGAAAAAAATAAAGATGCGATTTGAAGAAAGACTTTGTATTATTAAAGACAATGAATTTCGATAGTATAACCGTCATTCTCAGACATAAAGAAATTATGAATTTTAAATCTGCTAATATGAGGAAACATTGATTATGTAATCTAGACTCACTCAATATTATTGACTCAATAAGGTTGTCGAAAGACTTGATTGCACATTAATCTTAGGATATATAGATTTGAAATATTGTGCTCTTAAACTGAGCACACAGCATTTTAAAATTATTTATGTTATATTTTTATATAATTTACAAACTTTTCTGTGTTCTCCAATATCCACCTACATTGTGGTCATCTTCTATGATTCTCCTACAGAAATGACGAGACGTCTCTTCAATGATATGGCATTGTACACATTACATGTAAATTGATATACCACATTCGAACACAGTCTAAATTGGTTTATAGATTTATTACAAAATAAATTTGGGATTTTATGTTTGCGATGTTATTTTTAAATTAAAAGCATTATTTATATATTTCGACATTAAACGTTTAAATTGAGCAAAACCTTCGAAATATGGAATACTCAAAATGTATTTTAAAAAAGGTGGTTCTTTTATATCATTCTTAGTATTATTTTCAACCTCATTTTTATTAAAAATAATATAAAAAACCACCGATTTTTTTCTAATGACGTCTTTATATGTTAAAAGTTAAATTTAATATTGATAAAAACTTTTCAATTTTCTGTTTTAATTTATAATAATTACAGTAGAAGAGAACATTAAGAATAAAAATAGATAAGTAACCAATATATGTATTTTAAAATAAAGAATACTATCTGTTAAGTTAATTCTTCAATAAATAAATAATAACCTTAGATTTTCGTTACAATATATATATAGAATTATTTTGTAATTGTGTGATTTCTTACATTATTCTTTATACTCATCTATTGATTAAAAAGAAACCAGACTACTCTAACATTATTTTAGACAAATAAATTTTCTTGTGTACTAGTGACTCGAGTATTCTGGTTCATCTTTTTTAACAGTTTAGATGAAAAACGACACAAGTTTATAAATGTAATTCAGACCTCGAATATTATTACTAAAATCCATGGTTTCAATGTACATACATTATTTAACCCTTAAACAGCCGCATACCTAAGGGGTTATTGCACCCTAATATCCAAATACTTTTAAGTGATTTCGTTTTAAGTAACTGGTAACATTTGCTGAACAAAAATATTGAACGCCTTTGAAGCTGTTTTAGCAGTGCTTGGTACAGTAGAGATGGTACCGTCAATAGTCGGTATTGGCGCTCTGATAAAAAGTACCGGAAACCGGTTATTGCCGATTACGGTGGTTTAAGGTTGAAACTTATTTTGTTTAGTACTAAATTAACTCTAATTTTTAGATAATGCTCAAAAACTGAAATTCTAATAAAATGACTGTACAAATAATATTTTTATGAAATCCATAACGTAAATATAAAATCAATGATAACCATTATTCGGTAGTTTTCTGCTCACAATAATTTATTTTATTGAGCTTATTTTTTTCAAAACTTTATAATACAATGCCTTCTGAAAATGACAATTTTTTGTTCGACATTCATTCATATTTTCATTATAGTATCACTAATTCCCATCAGTCGTTATCCATAACAATTAATTTTTCTTCAGTTTCTTTCATAAGTCTTTGGCCACTATTGTCATGCCGCATATGTTGGTTATTTTATAATTTTTAGTAACAATCATATTAAAGTCCCACTCAAATTCGACTGTTATCAATGAATAGACTTCAATTTTATATTATTTAATGAAACTGAGCTCTTCAATTGTTTGATATTGTATTGACCCTTCTTGTTTATGTCATCAGTTTTTTAAGTTAGGCTATCTGATTTATAAATCATGTCGGAGGTTCTAATATCGGTGATTTGGAATTACGACTATTGTCCGTAAACCGCTTATTTACATACGTAGAGCACGCGTTGTTCACTTCTTGGTTTTATTTTTAATTAATAATACAACAGAATAATAAATTTTCATTGATATTCCGTCTAGGAATTTTTGTATATTTAAAATATATAATGGAAATAAAAAAGTTATCATTTTTGTACATAAGAATATTCTTTTTAAAAATTTTTAATTTAAAAAAAAGTAAATTTGAAAGTAACCATAATTTGAATAAAAGATTGTAGAAGTTAGTAGGTTGAAAAAACATAAATTGCATACACATTTTCTACACAGTGTGACCCATATAAAACTTGAATTAAATAAATAATTCTCTAATTAAATTATTATTTTTACCGTTATTTAGTTTATTATTTTTATTAAAGATTTTGATTATTTTATTAATATGTTATTTATCTTTTTCTATTATTGTTTCATGAAAATTCCAAGCTTCTCAATAGAACATCGAATTTTCATCGTAAATGAGTATATTTAATGTAATAAATTATCATCAGTAACATTGTGAATGTACAGAACGCGTTTCGGGTGACATGCTAAAATCAATTTTCAGGTAGGAATACTGTTGTTGAGAAATAGAGAGAGAGCATCTTGGAAGATTCGTGATCTACAGCTGTAATTAAAGGTGGGCACATGTAGCGCTTAAATAACCGTTTAAACGTTTTGGTTTTTAAGAACGTTTAAACCTTTAGTGATTTATAAACAAGCGTGTAATTCTTAAGTTCGTATTTCAAAACCCAAAACATTGGTTGTACTATTTTTGAAACTTTTATCAGGCTACCTGATGCCTATTCATTTGTATAGAACACATTGTCCCAATCTATTGAGCTTTTTCGTGGGACTATAAATGCAAAATATTGAAATTGTGCGAGAAACTTGCACAATTCTCCCATGCTTGGCTCTGTTAAATGAAACTATTTCTTATATCAGCCGCATTGGACTAGATACAGCCCCTTTATTTTTTTTTGCAATCTATAAAACTTGGCGAGGTTAAACAATTAGCTTCTGTTTCTCATTCATTTTCTTCTCTTATAAGGGGTGATGAAGGGAGTATGCTGATTATAACAAATACTTTCATGGAATACACCGTCTCACATACACTACATATTTACAGGTTTGTGGGTGATTATTGGGATTATACCATTATTTGTGTCTCAACTGTCCGAAAAAAATATTTTGTTTAAGAATTTCCTGTAAATAAATTTATAATCCATGTAATTATCGAAATGAATGAACTTTGAACAAAATATAGCTTAGTGGCGATGTTTCTCACTGAAGTTAGAGATCGTTTCAACGTTTTTTAAACGTTTATTTCACTGAACAAAGACCATTTAAACGTTTAGAAAATTTGAAAACGTTCCCATGTCTAGCTGTGATCCACGTTAACATATTTAACGTTATAAAACGTTAAATATGTTAACAATAACCAGGATCCTCGCAGAGAAGAATACCGACGGAAACAGTATGAACGAGGAATTTTGTTTACATTTATATAAAATTCAACTGAAGCAACACTTGAATCAAAAGTACGTTACTCAGTGATTTTATTATGTGCATTTAATGTGGGAAAAGATGGAAAGAATGAAATTGAAGAACACGAAATCTGGAGATGAAGCACACTTCAACCTTGCTGGCTAGGTGAAAAAGTAAAATTATATACTTTATACTTCTCAAAAGCAAGATTTTTCTGTATTTTTCATTTCTTCTAATGTTTAGTATTTTTTTGATAAACCACAAGCAAATTTTTATGGCTGTGATTTAATAGGGAAGTAAATAAACTAAAATGGTCAGTAAACTAAAAATTAAATTGATTGAATATTAATAGGTTAGTAAATAAATAACCAATTAATCAGTAAAAAACTTTATCTCTTATGTTCAGCAAATAAATCTAAATTAAGAGATAGTAAATTAATGTGTTTAAATTTATATTAATTAACCTATTAATATTAAGCCAACGAATACCTTTCAATTTGAAGATTATCAAAGCGATGAAGAAACCGACATTGAGAGGCAAGAAGATAACATTGAACAAAAAAGAAAACAAACGCAAATATTATGTTAAGTTTGCAATATACAACAACGAAGAATCTATCAAAGCATTTCATTGGGTATGTATGCACCAGAACCTAAAATATGATGGACGAAAAGTCATTGCAAGAAGATTTAATAGCGTAATGAAAAACAATGTTCATCAAAATTGTACTTATTGACGTTACAGTTTTCAAGAATATAGCTGAACATGACGAATGCTCCAAAATTCATGATATACGAGAATTGAGCGAAGAAATCAAGAAGCTAATACTACAAATTTTTGAAGATGGTATCATGAGACCAAGGCAGATTATTTATGGATTGCAATAAAAAAATAGAAGTACCAAAAAAGAAACAATTACCTTTCTCAATATAAGAAGTAAAATTTGGTGATTCATCAATTAACCCAATGGTGTGAAGATTATGCAACGATTCTAGCCAATGAGAATGAAGCTTTTGTTATCAACTATAATATTGTATATCAAGATGAAATTGACTAGGACGATGATGAAAACGATGAATATGATCAAAATATTTTAATATTTTTTGTCAACCAAATGTCTTCTGAACATCGCTTCGCAAACAAAACATATCAACCCAGATGCAACATACAAATTGGTCTGGCATGGGTTTCCAATACTGATTAATATGATCACAGATATGAATAACTCATACTTTTGAGTTCATTTTCCAAAGCTTGCAAATTGGTTTACACAAAGTTAACAAGGCTCCTTTTGAGCGGATAGCACTGCTACCGTTAATGGCAAACTATTTGCCTTAGAACTGACTATCTCTTTGAGGCTATATACTAAGTATTACCAATCGGTCAAATCTTCAAAAGATATCATTGGTTAAGATAAAGGCGTAAAATTAAGAAATCTTTTAGCATTTGGCGAATGGGAGAAGTTACCAAATGCATGAACACAACATGTAATTGCCAAACTTTTCTGTAGGATTACATCTGTAAGCAACAGATAAAGACGTTCTTATTGGCAAAAAAAGAAAACGAGATATACCCTCAACAGCAAAAATTACTCTTAATTACTCTATTACTCTTTATCGCTTTTTATTGATATTATATCTTTTTTACTGATCAATTGGATATTTATTTACTAACCTATTAAAATATTTTTTTACTGCTCAATTAAGTTTTTCTACTGATCAGTTGGTTATTTATTTACTAACCAATTAATAATAAGCCGTTTTTTATTTTTATTCTTTGAGGTTTTTTATGATAAATATTTGATTTTTCAAGTTTTTAAATGGACCCTTCTGTTTAAATGAGTGTGAATTGTATGGTTTATTAAGACAGCAAGTACACTAGAAATAATCGTACTGTCCCATTATTTAACCCTCAAATAATAGTTATAATAGATAATAAATTTTTAAGCAGATTTTTGGGAAATAAAATTGTGTTTCATTTCAAGATATGAGTGTTAATACCATTAAATACAGGACATTATTTAATCAAGGTACCATCGGTTATTATTGGCATTTACTGTGTCTTTAAAATAAATTAATTATTTTTATTAATGTAATGAAATTAAAGTTAAAACATATAGCAAAATATATATCTAATATATATAGAT
The DNA here is from genome assembly GCA_001938485.1 of Girardia tigrina. Taxonomy (NCBI): domain Eukaryota; kingdom Metazoa; phylum Platyhelminthes; order Tricladida; family Dugesiidae; genus Girardia; species Girardia tigrina. Next base: position 17,335 of record MQRK01251425.1, on the reverse strand, counting down.
AAATTTTTGTAAAATAATAACAAGTAATAAATATTTTTTATTTTAAATGTTCTGAGTTTAGAAAAAATTGTATTATTAGTAAACTTCCGACGAATTTAACACTAGATTTACGATGGTTGATTATATACCTATTTTTACTGAAGTGAGCCAATTTGACTCATAGAACGAGCGATCTCATAGCCGTAGAAATATGTATACCACATTCAAATATGCGAAGTGAGGAAATTTGAAGAGTGGAGTAACCTTTATTTCAATACGTAACTAAAAACCGTCATATGTATTTAAAAATATATTATTTCAGTTTTATATATATATATATATATATATATATAGCAACATAATTTTAAATGAGTCAAATTGTCTCAGTCCGTAAATCTAGTGTTAATATAAATTACATATTTATGGAATTATCAATGAGTGTGACTAAATTATATTTCCTGCCTTATCTTCAAATTATTTAACCGAAATTGGCTACAAAAATTCTGGGAATTTATAATCACTTTTATAGATCTTGTAATCATCAATATATCAAGTCATACTTCCTTTCCCTTGGCACAATATCCCTAATGAAATACATCTACGAATATTCATACTTTTCAACTTTCAACCTGATAATTGACTTTAGACAAGTGATATTGCTTTAAAACGCTTCTTTTTCATCTGTGTTAAAATTAAAATAATTATTTATTCTTTAAAATTGTTGTTTTTATAATTATTTTATTCAATATTTATACCAAGTAATATTTAATTATAAAAATAATAATAATTGACTATGATATAATAGGAAAGTAAATAAACTAAAATGATAAGTAAACTAAAAATTAATTTGACTGAATATTAATAGTTTAGTAAATAAATAACCAATTGATCAGTGAAGAAGCTTTAAAAAAACTTAAACTTTAAAAGCAAAAAAAGCCTTGATTGTTCAGTGACAAAATAAATTCTTTACTATTGCTCAATTATGTTTTGTACTGATAATTGGTTATTTATTTACTAAATATGTATACCACATTCAAATATGCGAAGTGAGGAAATTTGAAGAGTGGAGTAACCTTTATTTCAATACGTAACTAAAAACCGTCATATTAGGTCGTCCAAAAAGTTTCCGGGCACCATAGCAGTTTTTATTTTTATTTTACAAAATTAATAGGCATAAGAATAAAAATGTAATAATAACAACATCATATTAATCATCAAAG
>MQRK01251422.1:2314-14063 GCA_001938485.1 Girardia tigrina | reverse complement strand
TATATATATATATATATCGAAACTCATGAGTTTCACCCCAAATCAACCATCGATTCATTTCTCTGAATGTATCGTAGCACGTACAGTCATGTGAACAAGGAGCGATCTGGCCGACAGAAATGTTTGGGCAATCGTGACTAACGACAGCTTGTTCGACTTGTGAAGCAGAACCGGCGCAGATCACTTCTGAGTTCAACGCAGGTCACACACAGGCAAGCATGTCTACAGTTTGCCGAAATCTGCATTCCTTGGGTTTCTACAAGAGAGTATGTGCAAGAAAACCATTATTTTCAGAAGCCATTCGCATGCGGCGTCTTCATTGGTACAATGCCAGACGTATCTGGACTCCTGCTGATTCGAAGAAAATTATATGGAGCGATGAGTCCCGTTTTACACTCTTCCATTCCGATGAACGACAATTTGCATGGCGGCACAGTGATGAACGATTCCATCCTAATTGTGTTCTTCCAACAGTCAAATATGGCGGCGGCTCCATAATGTTTTGGAGTTACTTCACAGTTAATGGTACTGGCCCATTAGTGAAGTGTACTAACAGCATGAATTCCATGTAGTACCGAGCAATCCTTGAACATGTATATTAAATATGTGATGAATAAAATGCGGAGGTTCGACCTGAACTGTCCCGGTAGGAATAATAACCGATATAAAAGTTGGTTTGACTGGTCGCCGGGTCGACTTTTCTGCTAGTTGAGCGTCCGCGGCACTTTCGATCGGTGCGGATCACATACCGTCATCACTCAATATTGATTTTTTATCGATAACCCCCGACGACTTCACGCAGATTTTTGGCGGTGACAATCGTGATTTACTCACACAGTTGGAATTGTAAATTGTAATGACCATTTTAGAATTTTATTTAATTTAATTCGAGACAAAAACGATTTTTAAAAAGCGAGTCATTTCGGCATTTTAAAATTTATTAAATTACATCACTAAAACAAAATCATTTTCGCATTGTTTGTTTTTTTGCATTATGAAATAATTTTTTAGCATAAAAATCAAACTTTCACCCCGAAAGAAAAGAATTTTCACACGAACCAATAAGCATTTTCACAACAAGTATTTTTTTAATGTCTGTGTTGTAAAATGTTGTGGTACACAACAATGAACTTCTTCCATTCCTCCTAGAAATTACCGGTATACTCTTCCAACACGATATGGCACCAATTCATACGTCACACCTCATTAAGAATTTCTTCGAAACAAGTGGCATAAATGTACTGGAATGGATGCTACAAAGCACCGTTTTGAACCCAATCGAATTCCTTTGGGATAAGGTAGACCCACACGTTCGTAAAAGGCAGGTGCTTCCAAGGAATGCCATTGAATTGGAACTTCAGCTGCGGGAAGAATGGGCCAATATTCCTCCGCAGCTCCTGAAAAAATTGATCGATTCTATGCCAAACCGAGTAAGAGCAGTCATAAGAGCTAAAGAAAACTGTACTAAATACTATTTTGTTCATTGTCTCACCTGTCTTCTTGCATTCTATTTGGGCTTAAATGTTATAGAATTCATTGCGACCAGTTAAAAGTATGAAAAAGCTACTGACCGAAGACTTTAGGTAGAGCAGGTTATATGAATAATATGATAGAACGATTGCAGACTTTTAAAATAGTATCTAACACGTGCATATAAAATATATTTATTTTAGAATAATTATGATTTTAAAATTAAAACAGAAACTTTCAAAGAAAAAAAATTGTTCCACGTAAAAATGTCGCCGACATAAATGCCGTGGCTATAAAATGTTTAAAAAACTTAATAAATATTAGTGTTGTTACTTAAAATAAAGTAAAAGTAATATATGAATTATAAAAATATAGTATAAAAACAAATAATAATAAATAAAAACTTTTTGCATTCAATATTGAAAACAAAAACATATTTTATAAACCCATTTTTATTCATCAAAAAACGTTTAATACTTAAATATTTTATTATTAAACATTCAAATGAAAATTGCTTGCCACACCCTTCAAATAATTTAAAAGTAATGCATTATTGTAACTGACTACTATCCTGTATAATCTTTGTACATTGTCCAAATATTTTTCCTTCCTAAAAGTGAACTTATACACCTATTCCTCATTTGCGATCGACCAATCCAAGTATCTTCAAAATAAAATATTATCGGATTTCGTAAATCTTCATTTTCAGAGTAATATTCCGATCCACATAATGTTTCAAATGCCATAATGACATGGTTTTCAAGTACAAAGGCAATGGCTGCCAACATACGTACATATGATGAAAACATTGGATTGATCTTATATTCAGGTAAAGTTTATGGACAATTTTGAATACACCTCTACAAACATTGCGTGAAATGAAAAAAATTACCACGTATTTTTCCAAAGAAAATGTTTGACCAAATGCATTAATAGCACTCATTTCATAATCACATATAATATATAAATAGATCTTGGTCATAAATTTTGTCTCAAAGTTATCGAGACAGTTAATGCCTGTATATACGTTTCTTCCCTTTAAAAAAACTATTTTTTGTTTGTGACATTTTGACTACGCGATATTATGACCGCGATATTTTTGTCAGCGACATTTTGACTTGCTACGAAAAAATGCAGCTCTTCCGTCATATATGACGGGTCTTTTTCTATTATCTTATTTATTTGACAAAAAAAATTTAGGAAACCTTTTTCGAACTTTGCGATAGAAAATAAATTTTATTGAAAGACAAATAGTTCGAACTCCAGTGATGATCTGGAATTGTTTGAGCTAGATTTCTAGGGCTACATAAATATTACCAGTTCATCTCAAGTGTGATTTGCATATTTTAAAATGGATAAAAATATTGTAAGAAGAAGTTGTCTCAAATTTTTCATTGCAAACAGAATTTCGAGTACTAAATCGGTAGAAATATTACGGAAGACTTATGGTGAATCGACTTCGTTAAAAATAGGCGTGTATGAGTGGTACAGCATATTCTAAAGCGGTCGAAATGTCCGGAAGATTTGAATCTCTGGTCGGCCAACACCGTCTTCAACTGAAGTCAATATTGATTAAGTGAAGAAAATGGTGAATGAAAATAGTCTTTTTTGTGTCTCACGAATCAATTCATACCATTGTGAATGTTTTTTTGGGAATTGAAACGCGTTGCTGCTTTACTAGTTCCAAAAAACTTGAAATTCTATCATGTAAAGGTTGTGAGGACATGCTGGAACAAGGCAATTCCAAACCCCATGTTCATAAAACACGTTCGAGTTCGACATGCTAGCCAGTCAAAAAGTTTCAAAATGTCAATCAATAACAGAGCCCAAATCAAAAAACCACGTCAGAGTTGATAAAAAAATGAAAATAATGTTAAATGTTTTATTTGATTATCAAGGTGTAGTGTATTCAGAATTCTTACAAAAAGGTCAGACAGTAAATAAAGAATATTATTTGCCTGTTATTGGGTTCTTGATCAAAAGAAGTTGTCATTAACGCAAAACTTTATTTCTACCACAATTTAAGTTTTTTAAACAAATATTTTCGAGGAACTTTTGCACTTTCTTTTTACACAACCATTATAAATAAGAATTGATATAAATATAAATATGGTTATTGTACTTATTACGAATTAAAATTATATACTTTTTTAATAAAAAATTATAAAGTGAATTTATTAAAATTTTGTCACAAAAATTTTGTTGCATCTTTTATTAAATTTCAATTTTATTGTACATTTAAATTTATCCGATTCTGAATTAAATTTCCCAATTACCCGATAACCCAGTCGTTTGCCATAAATATGCCTCGATATTGGTGGATTAATTTCTCTATTGATTTATCGTTCTGTGTTTCTATCGTTTTTAATGTCTCTTTACCTCAATCTTCATCCGTAATCTTTTCCCAAAATTTCGCCTCGATTTCGCATATATTGGTTTTACTATTTTCTTGATTTTGTTCTTTCCATTGTAGTTCTATCCCGAACTCTTCCATCAATGGCATGCCTCCTATCATGTCTGTTTTTAAACTTTTCACTATTACAAATCTTATTTTCTCCACTTTCTTTCCAATTTTCACTACTGTCTCCATTTCTCCTCTAACATCCATTTTTAACCCGTTTGGTGCCGTCAATTTTTGATTTGCTCGTTCCACGTTTATGTTATTTATTTTCTTAACCATTTCTTCGTTTATCACGTTTAATGCAGCTCCCGTATCTAATAGGCATTCAATCTTGATGTTCTCAATCGTAACTTTATGCTTGGTCGTCCCTGTAGTTAGTTATACGTAATCAGTACGTTTTCGTCATTATTAATTATTAAGAGTTCTCTTGATTTATGCGATATCTTTTTAATAAACTTAATCCCTTTATGGTCCATTTCCGGTTCCTGTTCGTTCATACTTTGTGACTTATTTTTATCAATTTTATTATAACTATTAAGAACATTAATTGGATTTTCTTTACATTTATTTATACCACAATTTGAATTGTCACTGGAACAATTCTCTGTAAAACTTGCGTAACTCGTCATCGTTCTTGATTGATAATCTTTAATAATATTCTTTAACGTCTTAAATTATTCAAACAAATTTAAATTACAATTTAATTATTACAAAAATATTTTATATTTTAAATTATAATTTTAATATTACAAAAATAATTTATTCATTAAATTTAAAATATTTTTTATTTATTTTAAGAAAATATTATTAAAATATTATTTATGAAATATTAATTTAATTTTAAAATGATTATTTAAATTTTAATAATTGATTAAACAACCCGACGTTTTAAAATATTCCATTTGGATGGGAGAAGCACAATCCTAAAACAACATACCAAACAACACACAATAAACACCATTTGAAAATATTCCTCACAACAACGATTACAATTATTTAATTTACTACTCCAAACAGCTGTTATTTGGCGTTTGAGAGAGCGAATTCGTCGACAATTGTCAGATTTGTGGAAAGAAAATTCATGGTTTTTCACCATGATAATGCACAATTTCAGAAGAATAATATTGTGAAGGAATTTCTGGCCAAAAACTCAATAAATATTATCGAACAACCACCATATTCATCATCAAAAGGACTTTTTCTTCTTTCCAAAATAGAAATTTCTACTTCGAGACATCCGTTTTCAGTCAAATGAAATCATTAAACCAAATTTGCGGCGAGAACTTAGATCGATTCCTGAAAATGTATTTAAAAAATGTTTTGATGATTGGATTATTCGTTGGCATAAGTGCATTCTTTCAGAAGGTGATACAATAAATTTGTTTGAATAATAAATAATTTATGTTTTATTGATTGATTTCTGGTCCTTTCTTGATAGAGTGTATATAATATCGGATTGGCAGGAAAAACTGAACTATAGAATTCAATATATTTGAAAATTTTAAAAATGCAATACGATAAACAAATAAAAACAAAATGGAATTATGTATATTTGTATATTTTTTAAGTAACTTGTGGAAGCATTTTCCCACTATATAGTCAAGGATTATTTATGATGGAAAATAAGAACGAACTCCACTGATCTCCTATAATTACCTGAGTAAGATTTCCAAGGTTATATTTGTTTATAAGAAAATAGAATAAGATTTTGATATATAAATAATATCGGATTTGTGGAATTTACCTACAAAATACCATTCAATAAAAAGAATGATAATGTTAGGGACTCGAACTTTGAAAAAAAATAAATTAGTTTTAGTTTGAATATGGAAAATCACTAAAAATTTGAAAAAAATAATAAAGAATAAAAAATAATTTCTTTATTATTTGAGAATTATTTATTTCCTGAAATTTCTATATTTGTTGTTTTATTGTATCAAAATTTAAGGTGGGTATTTTATGTATTCAAGTTGAAATTTCAATCAAATCGCCTTTGCCATTATATACTCTTAAACCTCGTTAAGTCCGCTGTCACTATCATTTGTCCCTACCCCGGGGAACTGTGCAAAAAATATTATTTCTCCCTATCTTTTCCCCCATCTGATGCAACTGCCAGGAGCAACAGCAGTCCATAACCCGTATGGAACCGAAACTAATTGTGAGTTTGAAAATGTATCCCTTGAGATGTGTTTGTTAGGATCTTTGAATGTTGGTAAAACAAATATTTATTGTATGTCTGTATATTTAAATTTTAAGAACAAATAGCGAAAGGACAAAAGGAAGCAGTATTTGGAAAATTACAAATAGGTTAGCATGAGATGAATGGAAGACCAAGTCCTTATTTTTTTAATAAATTTTGATTGTGTGATTTTTCTACATTGAAATAATTCAGATGAAAAGAAGAATCATAATTCATTTTGAATCGATTGTTTTACCAAAACAAGAGGAATTTGCGAAATTTCAAAATATTATTTTTAAAAAAACAAAGATCAATCGTCAAAATTATTTCAACTATTTAATTGAAAAATATTTTAACTCTAAGAATCATTTCTCCAATGTCCAGACATTAACACATTCTCTGATTCTTTTTCCTGGAGTATTTTGTTTGTTCCAGCTGTGAATAGCTTATAATCTTCACCGGTTCCCCAGTACTAAAAGATATTTTGGATTCTTTTTTTTCCATCTCCGCAGTAATCCAGTATTCAAATATGCTATCGGTTCTCTACTCACTCAGGTAGTATCATGCTCGAAGAAAATGATTTGTGGTTAATACATTGCCTCCTTCAATATCTGAATCCACAATTAATAACGGCCTTTCATTCAAAATTGCTTCTATTATTGTTAAATCCGTTATTAATTCTTCATCGTAGATCATAGCATCTACAACAACTTTTCTAAGAGCTCTCGTGGTTTTCCTTATCATACGCTCTTCGAAAATATGGCGTTCCAGGTGGACTAAAACACCACTTCATTTTTCCTTTCTTGATTTTCTTGCTTAGGGAATACGTATCGAATACTACTTCATGAGTATTTTGGTTTATCCAACAAAATTTGTCCCATTGTCCGAAATAATGATTTCAGGGGTTCTCTGTCTCGTCATGAACCTCTCGAAAGCTGTAGAAAACGAGTCTGTTTCTAAACCACTGGTCACCTCCAAATGAACTGCATGACATTGCAAATAGGTTTGTTGTGTACCACAACATTTACTTTCATAAAATCAAATTACGAAAAAAAATTTTCAAAAACCTATTCTTCATTTATCTTTCTCTTGAATTTTTCAATTTTCATGTATAATAATAATTTTGTAAAAAAACAATTTTTTGTTTAGAAATTAATTTTGTGTTATCAAAGTAAAAAAATCATTGCGTGTTATTGTTTAAATAAATCAAATAAAGAATTATGGAACCTTTCTCTTTTAAATCTTATCGATCGAATTAAATAAATTTCCAAAATGGTCATCACAAATAACAATTCCAATCCGCGAAAATCATTCAATAATCTCGACAAATCGACCAGTTCCATCGATTTTTTTCAAAAACAAAAATCCGAAGAACTCTTCGTTTAACCTTTCCACTCGTCATCGATCGTTTCTTCACGAAAAAATCAAGTGACAAGCGTACCAAATAATCGACATTCGAAAACGAAAATTGTTCGACAAAGAAACCGTATCGAAATCGAACAGATTGCACTCGAATTCATCGAATTTGTGCGAAGAAATCCGATCGAAAAACGCGTGCGCGTATTCATAAAATTCTTTGATTTCTTCGTCTGCTGTCCGTTGTTTGAATAAAGCGATCGTGAAATCGCAATTGTCACCAACGAAAATCTGTGTGAAGTTGTCCAAAACGATCGATAAAGAATCGATTTTGTGCGATGTACAGTTTCTATTGAATCCGTATTTGTTCAAAGAGACCGAGCGATCGTCATCGTTGTCAATCGAGCCGAAGAAAATCGTCACTGCTGGAATCTGGTCCGCACTAATCGAGAGTGCTGCGGACGCCCCACAAGCGGAACAGTCGACCCGGCGACCGATTTTTATATTGGTTATTACTACAACGGGGACGGCTCAGGTCGATCCACTAAATCAATTATTAATTCTATATAATAAGGTTAATAAACACAATTATATTTTCTGACTGATCTTCCGCCTTCCCGGCATGGTCAAAAAATGTCATACAACATCCACATCAACTTAGACAATTTCATTAACGGTTCTTGAACGGTTCAAAATCATCAAAATTAAAAATATTTATATATATATTTATAATCTTGCGAGGGGTGTCCCAAAAGTTCGCTAACTGATAAGTAACAGCTTTTTGACTGTGAGACATCTGCGTAAAGATAATCGAATAGAAGTGAAGAAGAATATCAATGAACATCTGACATAATTATCACCGCAATCCAACAGAAGAAGCGACAATCCAGATAGAGACGAAGAACCCATACTCACCAAAACGACCGACATTCAGCCATTATTAATCTTGACCACGATGAAAAATTTTTTGGTTCATAACGATCTCGATTCTCACCAACCTTTAATCGTACCATCTCCTCTCCAACGACCATAAGCGTCCGATTTGCTCTTTTATCCCCCTCCATACCTGCCATGATTCTTCCGGAGCTAGTAGCACTGGGGAACCCGAAATCCATCGTTCCCAGCAGTTACTCTCCTCCATTTTTATTCATCTTGTTAGCAAATCTGCTGTGTTAACTTTTGACGGAAAATATCTCCATTGGTTTATCGCCATTAACTTTAACCTTGGCATACTTACCACCTAAATCGGTGTTACTTTGGACTTCGCTATTACTAATGTCACTCGAATGTTATTTTCTATTCTCTCTCTCAGATAAATCACAGCTCCGAAGGCCTTTTCCGAAGCATCTACAAAGCAATGCAATGGCATTTATCTCTAGATCCTTGAATTAAGCATCTTGAAATCCGAATTGTATCCAATTTCTGACCTTCACTTAACCATTGACGGACTTCCAACTGAAGTCTTGGTGATACTTTTTCGTCCCATTCTGATCCTTCAATGCAAATTTCTTGACAATGTCTTGACTCTAATTACAAACGGGCAGATCAAACCTAATGGGTCAAAAACTCTGGCCATGATACTCAGGAAGTTTCTCCTCGTGATTTTTACACCTTCATCAACCGTTGACGTGATTGCGAATCGATCATCTGCTGGGTTCCAACAAACCCCTAAAGTTTTGACTGTCAGCTTCTCTTTATCTTCTAGATCCAACTGTTTGGATCTTTGATGCTCCGGTATCTCTTCTAATAGTTTTTTACTGTTAGTTAACCACTTTCCTGTGTTCATTCCTAAACTAGACCAGACTTTCTACAATTGACTCCTTAGATTTATGGCCATATCATCCGTCGGCACTGAGTCCAAACTATCGTCCATGTAGGTGGAACTCGTCACCGTCTCAACTGCTCTTGGATACTCTTCTAAGCATCGCTTCGATTCATCTTGCACAACTAATTGTGCCAGAAATGGCGCGGCATTGAGTCCAAACATCACCCGACCAATTTCGTAAGTAATCAACTCGTTTCCTTCCCACCAAAGAAATCTCAAGTGTTTTTGATCTTCAGGTTTCACTTTTAGATATATATACATTTCCGTTACATCGCTTGCTAATGCGACTTTGTACTTTCAGAATCTCAGCAATATGTCAATGATATTTCGTTGTAATTTTTGACCGGTCTCTAACTGATCATTCAGACTTGTGCCCTGCACTTTTGCTGCAGCGTCGAACACCACTCGAACCTTCGTGGTTTCTTTGTCCAGTCGGATAACTGGAAAGTGAGGGACCCACCGCCGTCGCACACAACCTTTGTTGATATACTCACTAATAATATCGGTATATTCTTTCTCCAGTGCTTTATCCTTGGAGAATCTCAATCTCAGGAAGTTCAGTCGTTTCTCGGCCACTCTTATATCCCCATTTATTTTGATTGTCTCTGATTTCCATGGCAAACTCACTTCGTAATGATCTTCATTCCACATCATTAAATTAAGGCTTCTTTCCCAGATCTCTTTTTCTTTGAAAGAATATTCGTCGTTCACTTGCCACGGTTCATCCAACTCCCAAAAACGTCTCAACACCTCTTCTAGGTCGCCAACACAATATGTCCAGAATGTACCCTTTTGTCTCCCTTGTCTTTCGTAGGTCGGAAACTTCCCTATGCAAGTCCACCCTAATGGAGTTAATCTTACTATCGGCTCTCCTGGTTTTCCTCTGACCTCTTTTAACGAAGAGTGCATTTCCGGATAATTCGCTCAGATGAGCATATCTATAGTCCCTTTGGCTTCGACTCGCGGGAAAGTTATTTCTTTCAAATGATCCCATTGTGGTGACTTTCTCTTCCAGTTAATGGCTTTCATGTTACCTACCACAGTTTATACTACCATCTCGCATACCTGTGTCTGTACTCTTCCATCCATACTCATTAGATTGACTTCTAATTCCTGGATATTCAGATGTTGTTTAAAGCCTCCTATTACTCCTACAGATAAATCCCCCTTCTTTCCGAGTAACTTTAATTCATCTGCGACATTTTTACTGATGTAAGTCCCTGAACTCGCATTATTCAGAAGTGCGTTGATAATCAAGCGCCTTCCGTTCTCTTCTAGCATCACCGGTACCATCCTCCAGCCCACTTAGTAGTTTTTGTCCTTTGTTCTTTCAGGTAACTAATGCCTGCTCTCCTTTTGTCGAAGATTCCGTAAACTCTTTTTCAACGTCATGGATCAACTGGTGGTGTTTCTTTCCGCACTGTTTGCATTTCCAAAAACTCCTACAATCCTTCGCTTGATGATAACTTTTGAGACAGTTAAAACATAGCCCTTTCTTTTAACTAGCTGGATCCTTCCCTCGACTGTCAGTTCTTTGAATTGTTTACATTCTGTCAACATGTGATCTGTTTTTTCGCATAATACGCATCTTTTTATCCACTCTTGTCTTGGTTTTGCTTGTCCTGTCTCATCTAAAGTTTTCCTTCGTTTATTATTCTTTCTATATTCCTTTCCTGATTGAGTTTTATCGATACCTGCAATATATGTGCATTTCTCGTCTTTTCTGCAGTGTTTCCGGATTCCTGTCAAGGTTTCTTGCACTCCCCTTCTCAGTATCACTTCCTTTTGAACCCACTTTAAAAACTCCTCGATACTGGCTGACACTGACTGATCTTGCATATATCTTTGATGTTGCAATAATGTTAATGGTGAGAGATTTTTTCATTAAGGTCTGAAGCATAAATCCATCCTACAGTTCCGACTCCTTCCTCATCTCTTTGAATCTCACCATCACGTTTCGAACCTTTCGAAATCTCCGACCTCTCCCGATCTAATTAGTCGGATTCTCTCCACGTCTTCAAAAACCGATAAATATTCCCACCATACCTCGTTTCTAGACGTTGTAGAGCCAATTCGAAAGTTTCTTCTCCATAACCAAGGTTTTTGATCAACCGAAGAGCTGGCCCATTTAAATAGTTTCGGAGCTGTAGGAGTTTCTCTTCATTAGACGCACTTGTAATTTCAATGCAATGTCTGAATGCAGCTCTCCAGTTTTCGTATTCTTTTGCATTACCACTGAACTTTTTTGGATCATCAGTTTTCGAAATCCAGATAAGGTTCGTTGTTGTGCAACCTTAGCTTCAGAATTATTTGATCTGCACTGCTCTGCTGCACTATTTTCTCCTTTAATGAGTATTAATTTCTCCATTTCCTCATATTTTTTTCTATTCCCTTGAGATCTTCTTCGATCTCTTATAGTAAATCGAATAATTCGATAATTTATAGTAAATTAATTGACTGGGTCACTACAATTACTATTAACTTTTCTAGTCAAGCTCTCTCGCTCTCTAGTTCAACT